>JAJIBD010036082.1:0-14423 GCA_021461705.1 Cryptotis parvus
TTTTTGGGTCACACCTGGCAATGCTCAGGGTTTTCTCCTGGCTCTGCACTCAGGAATTACTCCTGGCGGTGCTCGGGGGACCATATGGGATGCCGGGGATCGAACCTGGGCTGGCATGGGGCGGGCCGTGTGCAAGGCAAACACCCTACCGCTAGACTATCACTCTGGCCCCGATTTTTAATCTAGACCATATCTCACGAGGCTCCTCTAAAAGCGCCACGTTTCCCACCAATAAGAGACCATTAAGGTGTCTCTCTTATGTGATAGTTGCATTGCAAAGCATTAGTGTACAAATCACCAATTTGTGACTTTTCTACATCGGAGCATTTTTCATCTTATAGAATAATGAATGTTTTGTTCAAACATTTCTTTAGTGCTCTCAGGCACGCAAAACATCCTTCTTTGTCCTGAATCCACATTTTCTCACACTGATATGAGGTTTTCTTTTTTTCTTTTTCTTTTTTAAAAAATTGAACCACCATGAGATACACAGTTACAAAGTTGTGCATGATTGAGTTTTAGTCATACAATGTTCTGACACCTGTCCTTTCACCAGTGTTCATTCACCACCACCAATGCCCTCAGTTTCCCTCTCACCCCCCAACCCCACCCTGCCTGCCTCTCGGGAAGGCTGATATGACTTCTTCTTCTTCTTCTTTTGCTTTTTTTGTCATACCAGTAGATGCTCAGGGGTTACTCCCAGCTCTGCACTCGGGAATTACTCCTGGCAGTGCTTAGGGACCATACGGGATGCCGGGGATTGAACCCCTGGTGGGATGCGTGCAAGGCAAACGTCCTCCTCTCTGTACCATCACTCCAGCCCCAATATGACTTTTTCTTAAGAAGGAATTTGTTCTTGTCATCCTATGCCATCTAGGAAGATAAAGAAAATTAGCCATCATTTTTCTTTTGTGTCATCTTAAGGTAGAACAGAGAATGCTTCCATATCACACATGACTCTCTTAATTTGCACAAGTCTGTTAGATAATATACTTTGTTCTTTGGAGTTTTTGGTTTTTGTTGGTTTTGAGGGACACCCAACTGTGCTCAGGGCTTACTTCTGGTTTTGTGTTCAGGGATTACTCTTGGCAGGCTCAGGGAACCATACCGGATGCCTGGGATAAAACCCAGGTCAGCCATGGTTAAAGCAAATGCCCTACCTGCTATACTTTAGCTCTGGCCCCCTGAATCCACTATGAAAGTCAGAGGCAAAAATCACTGGAAATCACCTGCCTTACCTTGCACCAAATTTGGGGAGCGTGGTTATCTCTCGTGTTCCCTTCCATGCTGCGTTCTTAGTGGCACACCATGTCTGCTCCGACCTGCTCTTCTTCTTTTCTGGATTCTTCTCTTGCTTGTCGAGTTCTTTTGCGTCACAGCGTGGAAGTTGGCCTCTTTCCAGGTTTTTCTGGAGTCCTTGACTGAAGGCTCTGTTTCAAGCTCCCTTCAAGCAGTGGCCTAGCAGACAGCCAAGTTGCTGGACTCTCTTGTGTTTTCTCCCACAAACCTCCTCTCTTGCCCTCTGGATACTGTTCGATGACAACTGCTGTGCTCTGGACTGCCACTACGATTGCCTGTCGTGCGAGGACAGGCAGGTTGTAGTAAAAGCTGCACTCGTAAAAAGGCCATTGTTAAGTCGCTGGAGCTATGGCAACAAATCCCGCTGGTGAATTAACTGTCATTGTGTGTCGGTTCAACTGATTATGCTCCTGGAATGACAAACATTTTCTCTCTTTTGCTCCCAAGATTAAAAAAGTGGTCAAGACCTTGAAGTGTTAATCTAAACTCAGCACTTTCTTTAAATAGGAGAATCGAGATAGAGAAAAATAGATATCTCAGAAGTACTTTGATTCTAATAAACATTTTATCTCTCCCAAGGAGCTATTCTAAGCACAATTGATAATGAATTTGTGCATTTTAACAATGTGGAATCTTCATAATTTGCGTTAAAGTAATTTCCTCTCGGCACTGTGTGTTTAAAGAACTCTTTAAATATGCATGTGCTTAGGTTTTTCTGAGAAAAGTTCTTTTCCAAACTGGCTGCACCAAAGGACAGTCGGAACTCTAGCTGCTCCCTGTCCCCTGGACTATCAGATCCTGGTTCCTAGTGACTGCTGTCCAAAATTTCTTTTAACCAAATGAAGATTTCCTTGGCCCATAACAGGAACACTGGCTTTCTCCTCTAGTCTGCTCCCTGGGATGCTAGATCCAATTGCTGACAAGATCCTTTCCATCTTTCTGGCCATCCATCCATTCTGCACTCTGCGTGCTGTGCCAGCTGCCAGGGAAGCTCTATCTAGAGCTGCTAATTTCCTGGCGGGGTGTGGAGCTCGAAGCAGAGGTTTTCAGCTGCTGGTCCGGGGGACCAGGAACGGTGGCAACACAGCAGGATTTTAAACCACTGATCTAGCACAGTGGTTATTATCTGATGTCCTGCGGACCTGTGTGGGGACAGGTGTCAGTTCTCTTGTGGGAAAAGGGTGAACACTCATGGTGTGCAGTCTTCTGCCAAAGACAGCAGGGGTGGCATTGCCAAGGATTCCATTTCCTACTATTTCGATAAGAGTTGGCAAAGGAAAACTTGCATAGAACTTAGAAACTGAACCTGGGTTCAATCCCCACCATTGCATGTGTATGATCTCCGAGCAGTGCCAGGAGTGATCCCTGAGTCCAGAGCCTGGAGATGAGGAAGGCGAGAGAGAAGGAAGGAGCATCACCTTTCCTAAGGTCCTCACAGCTGGGTGTGGCAAAGGCATAGAGGTAATGTGGAACACGTTTGTACTAATTCCCCTTTGCTCTGGGTTTGGGTCTTTCCCCAACTCCTGGTCTAGTTGACTAATGAAGAGCAGCCTAGGGCCTGTCACAGAATATCGGTGCAGCCTTTCAGAGGTAGCAGCAACTTCTCAGAGCTTCCTGTGGGGCTTTCTCCTTCATTGTTTTTTGAGGGAGGGGAGATCTTAAAGGGGTGTTTGTGCCCAAATTCCTGTCTTATGCTCTGCCTCCATTTCCACAGCCTCTCTAGACTGGGCTTCTCAGAAGTCTTCCAGCCCGCAGCCCCCTCCTGGCCTGCATGTTCCCAGTCCCTCCCACTGTGAGCCAGATCGATTTTGAATAATACATTCCTTCCCTCTCTGTTCATAGTGACTCTGCTTCCATGCATAGGCTAGGGCTGATGCTGCACTTATTTTTCAAATGATGCAGGAACCTTAAAAGATAATCGTCAGCATGGGTGAATTTGAGCGGATAATAAGGGGAAAAACTATAGATCTTGAGTCTAGAAGCAACCAAGGAACCCAAGAAATTAGACTTATCTGAGTCAAACCCCATAACTCCTAGAGCTCTCGGCACATAAAGTCTCTTCAAAGCTGAGCCATTTTTTGCAGATGCTGCTTTCCTACGGATTCCCTCCTCATCATTCTGATCCCTGAAGATCATACCCACAAAGGTTACTGGAGGGAACTCATACTCTGGGAGGGGATTCCAGGCAGTAAACTGGAGGAGAATAAAAACCCAAGGCTGAGGTTTATTTCTTCCAGAGTGATTCACTGAGCTATTGAAATGATGGCCTAACCTGACATAGCATAGATCGATTCTAACAGAAGGTTTCTCTAAAGCTACAGTGAAACCTGGTTCAGCTGTCAGGAAAACATCATCTACTTCTATTTGCACTGGTTTGCTCTTCTCAGTAATGGGAAAATCACTCTTATGTCAACAAGGCCCAACAGTTTACAAGAGAGGCTTGTTTTGAAATTGCCTCTTGTCATCTCTTAGAATAACAGTACATTTGATTATATTTCCAAGTTTCTTGTCTCACATCCAAAAGAAGAATCACTGCCAATCTATCCTCTCAGTTAATTCCTACTTAGTGTAGGTGATTATCTGTCAGCAGCATGATAAAATTGAGAGGATAGGATTTGATTAATTTTAACTGTAAAGCAAAGTAGAATAAACAGGCCACCAATACAAATATAGCCATGCATGACATAGTGATGTTTCAGTCAACAATGGATTTTACATGTTTGCACAATGACCAAATCACCTAACAATGAATATCTCAGCATGCATCCTCATCATTCAGTGACATAGGTACATAGGTACCACATACAATGTACACAGTATACTCTTATTACAGACCTATCAAAGTTGGTAAATTCAGATGTGTAACCTTAGATTGTGGAGCTATACACTATCTGGACACTTACTGAGCTTTTTTAATTTACTTTCTGTTATTTTTATTGAACCACCATGCAATGACTATTCATGATGGGTTTCAGTCATACAGTATTCCAACACCCATCCCTCCACCAGTGCACATTTCCCAACACCAGTGTGTCCTGTTTCCCTCCACAACCTGCCTCTCAACAGGCACTTCTCTCTCTCCCTTCTCTCTCCCTCTATCTCCCCCTCCCCCATCTCTCTAGGGTCTTTCGGCTCTTCCTGTTTTTAAGAGTCTCATAACAAGTCCCCGCAGTCTATCTCAGGGTACACTGAAAGATGTAAAAATGGCTGCAGCCTACATGGTCAGGACCACAGAGCAGGAAATGGTTGGGTGGCATATCTCAGCTACCCTATAAGGTAGCATGTATGAATTAGAAAGAGATGCCTCTTCAGGCTGAAACAGGCCCAGTTGCCCCAGTTGGTGAGCAGAGAGAGGGACTGAATTTCAGCCCCCATTTTCCCAATCTATGGGAAGCCTTTGTGGTTCTTGACCCTCATAGAATAGTGAGATATTGAGGAAGTTAACTGTGTCAGTCCTATCACAGAATATGAATACCTGAATTGGGGGGTGGGGGCAAGTTTCCTCATGACCGAGGAGGTATTCTCTCCTGAGAGATATGGATTAGGCCTCACCTCTAGAGCTGGTGAAGCACCCTCCTTCTGCGCAGACTCCCAGAGATGTTCTGTTGTCTTCTGTTATCTTCCTAGTAGCTCACTAGGGGTCACGTGCTTCACTGATTTAGTCTTGGTTTCCCTGTTGAAAAGGTCCCTGCTTTAGCTCTCCTCCTATGAGGAGTCCATGTGGTCATAGTCCATGAAACCCCAAGTGCATACCTGGAGGGCCTCATCCTAATTCTAGAACATTCTGGAATTCTCTGCCCAAATGTTCGAGGACATAATATTCTTCCCCAAACCCCACAAATGTTATGACCAGGCCCATATAAAATTATCCTAAGTCACTATGAAAATTAATGAATTAAATAGTATTTATGTTAATTGATATTGCTATTATTTTGAGGTAGTCCTCAGAGATCTCTGCCTCTGTCCTCAGGGATCACTTCTGGAGGTGTTCAGGGGACCATATAGGGTCTCTAGGGACCAAACCTTGGTTGGTCACCTGTAAGGTAGGTAACTTACCTGTCCTATCTCTCAAGCCTGCAACTCAGATTCCTTCCTTCCTTCCTTCCTTCCTTCCTTCCTTCCTTCCTTCCTTCCTTCCTTCCTTCCTTCCTTCCTTCCTTCCTTCCTTCCTTCCTTCCTTCCTTCCTTCCTTCCTCCCTCCCTCCCTTCTTCCCTCCCTCCCTTCCTTCCTTCCTCCCTGCAACTGATTCCTTCCCTTCCTTCCTTCCTTCCTTCCTCCCTCCCTCCCTCCCTCCCTCCCTCCCTCCTTCCTCCTTCCTCCTTCCTCCCTTCCTCCCTTCCTCCCTTCCTCCCTTCCTCCTCCCTTCCTCCCTTCCTCCTTCCTCCCTTCCTTCCTTCCTTCTTCCTTCCTTCCTTCCTTCCTTCCTTCTTCCTTCCTTCCTTCCTTCCTTCCTTCCTTCCTTTCCTTCCTTCCTTCCTTCCTTCCTTCCTTCCTTCCTTCCTTCCTTCCTTCCTTCCTTCCCTTCCTTCCTTCCTTCCTTCCTTCCTTCCTTCCTTCCTTCCTTCCTTTCCTTTCCTTCCTTCCTTCCTTTCCTTCCTTCCTTCCTTCCTTCCTTCCTTCCTTCCTTCCTTCCTTCCTTCCTTCCTTCCTTCCTTCCTTCCTTCCTTCCTTCCTTCCTTCCTTCCTTCCTTCCTTCCTTCCTTCCCTTCCTTCCTTCCTTCTTCCTTCCTTCCTTCCTTTCTTTCCTTCCTTCCTTCCTTCCTTCCTTCCTTCCTTCCTTCCTTCCTTCCTTCCTTCCTTCCTTCCTTCCTTCCTTCCTTCCTTCCTTCCTTCCTTCCTTCCTGCTTTTTTGGTCACATCTGGCGATGCTCAGGGGTTACTGCTGGCTCTGTACTCAGGAATTAATTACACCTGGCAGTGCTCAGGAACTATATGGGATGCCGGGATCAAACCAGAGTCAGCCATCTGCAAGGCAAATGCATGCCCCTCTGTGCTATGACACTGTCCCCAACAGCCCAGATTTTTTTGTTTTTTAATTAATATTTTATTATATCACTGTGAGATATACACTTACAAAGTTGTTCATGTTTGGGGGTTTCAGACACACAGTGTTCCAGTACCCATCCCTCCACCAGTGCCCACTTCCCACAACCAATGTCCCCGATACCCTCCCCCTCCCATAGCCTGCCTCTATGGCAGGTTCCCTATCTCTTTTCTCTCTTTGTCTCTCTCTCTTTCTCTCTTCTTTCTCTTACATATTGTGGATTGTAATACATACACTTAGAGGTTATCATGTGTATCTCCCTTCTGAAATCCAACATGCCATTTTGTCGGTAAAGAAGGGAACAGCACCAGAACCAAACAAAGTCAGACCCGAACACCTGAAGAATCTGCCGTCGGTACTCATTAATACACTAGCTCAGCTCTTCACACACTACCTGTCTGAATGCAAGGTGCCCTCCCAATGGAAAACCAGCAGGACAGTTCTACTGCTCAAGAAGGGAGACATTCACGACATTGGCAACTATCGCCCCATCTGCCTGTTGTCCATCATCTACAAGCTATTCACTTGAGTCATCCTGAACAGGATTGGCAGAACACTAGATGAAGGACAACCATGCGAGCAAGCTGGCTTCCAGAAAGGATTCAGCACAATCGACCATATCCACACAGTAACCAGGCTCATTGAGGTTTTTAGGAGTACAAGATGCCGCTCTGTCTCACGTTCATTGATTTAAAGAAAGCCTTTGATTCTGTGGAGACTGAAGCAGTCATCAAAGCCCTAGCCAAACAGGGTGTTCAAACCCAATACATCAAGATCCTTAGTGAGCTGTATTACGGATTCACCACCAGGATCTCACCATTCTACAAGGAAGTGATCATTGATGTCAAAAGAGGGGTTCGACGGGGTGATACCATCTCACCAAAACTCTTCAGTGCCACCCTCGAGAACATCATGTGACAATTAGAATGGGAAGGAATGAGAGTGAAGATAGATGGTCAGCAACTACATCACCCCTTCCGCTGATGACATTGTTCTAATAACACCAAGTATTAGCCAAGTGGCACAAATGCTGGCTGACTTCGACCAAGAATGTGGAGAGGTAGGTCTACAGCTGAATCTAAAGAAAACTATGTTCATGAAGAATGAACTAGTTCCTGAGGCCCCATTCACTCTCAATGGAACAAACATCTCTGAACGCAGCAGTTATGTGTACCTAGGTCGAGAAATCAACATGATGAACGACCTAAAACCTGAGCTGCGCAGGAGGAAGAGAGCGGCATGGAATGCCTTCAAAGGCATTGAAGAAATAGCTAAAAAGGACAAAGAACCTCCGGCTCCGGCACATCTCTTACACTCCACCATTCTCCCTGCATTAACATATGCCTCAGAGACCTGGACTCTAGGAAAGCAGGATGAGAATGCTATTCAGGTCTCCCAGAGAGGAATCGAAAGAGCTATGCTTGGAATATCACGCCTCACTCAAGTGAGAGAAGGAATCTGGAGCTCTGACCTCCATCGATATTCCAGAATCAGGGACGCTATCTCATTTGCCAAGGCATCAAAAATCAGATGGGCTGGACATGTAATGCGATTAGAGATGACCGCTGGACTAGAGCCGTTACCGACTGGATCCCATGGGATGTCAAAAGATCACGTGGCCGCCCACCTACAAGATGGTCAGACTTCTTCGTCAAGACTCTGAAGGAACGGTTTGAGGCTCTTCATATTCCTGAATCAACCAGATGCCATTAGGCTACATTGGCACGTGATAGGGTCCAATGGAAATGTTACTGGGCCCGCTCTAGGAAATTGATGAATAATGGGATGCAAGTGATCAAGTGATCAAGTGATCTTTTCCCCTGTATTTAATGCTCAGTTCTAAGTTGGTATTAGCCCTTTCAACAATTATTAGCCCATTGTTCCATTCTCTGTCTTACCTAACCTCTGACTCCCACCCGTTTGTGGTAATTTCTACTTGGTAAGACCTGATCCACATTTCGCCTGACATTGGACTTTGGTATCATAATTTGTATATATATGTATATATATGTCATGCAAATAAATGCAGTCATTCTATATCTCTCTCTTTCCTTCTGACTAATTTCACTCAACATGATCCTCTCCTTGTCCATCCATTTATATGCAAATTTCATAACTTCATTTTTCCTAATAGCTGCATAGTATTCCATTGTGTAGATGTACCAAAGTTTCTTTATTCAGTCATCAGTTCTCGAGCATACTGGTTGTTTCCAGATTCTGGCTATTGTGAATTGTGCTGCTATGAAAATAAAAGTGCAGGTGGTGTTTCTGCTGTGTGTTCTTGGCTTCCCAGGGTATTTTCCCAGGAGTGATATGGCTGAATCAAATGGGAGCCCAATGTCTGGTCTATGGAGAAATGTCCATATTGTTTTCCAAAAAGGCTGTACCAGTTGACATTCCCACTATCAATGGATGAGAGTTTCATTTTTCCGCAATCCACGCCAGCACTTGTTGTTCTTAGCCTTTTGGATATGGGCCAGTCTCTGTGGTGTGAGGTGATATCTCATTGTTGTTTTGATTTGCATCTCTGATCATTAGCGATGATGAGCATTTTTTCATATGCCTTTTGGCCATTCTAATTTCTTCCTTGTTGAAGTTTCTGTTCATTTCTTCTCCCCATTTTTTGATGGGGTTGGCTCTTTATTCTTGTAAAGTTCTACCAGTGCCTGATATATCCTGGATTTTAACCTCTTATCAGATGGGTATTGGGTGAATATTCTTTCCCATTCTGTGGACTGTCTTTCTATCTTGGTCACTGTTTCTTTTGAGGTGCAGAAGCTTTTTAATTTCATGTAGTCCCATATGTTTATCTTTGCCTTTAGTTGCTTCGTTAGTGGTATTTCACTTTAGCTTCAATGTCGTGGAGGGTTTTTCCTATATTTTTTCAATGTAGCTTATGGATTCAGGTCTGATATTGAGATTTTTAATGCATTTTGATCTGATTTTTGTGCACGGTGTTAGAAAAAGGTCCAAATTCATATTTTTGCATGTAGCTGTCCAGTTTTCCCAGCACCACTTGTTGAAGAGGGTTTCCTTACTTCATTTTGAACTCTGCACCTTTATTAATTGATCATATGTTTGAGGGTGGATGTCAGGATACTCAACTCTATTCCATAGGTCCACAGGTCTGTTTTTATTCCCAAACCATGCTGTTTTTAATTACTACTGTTTTGTAGTACAGTTTGGAAGTTGGGAAAGGTGATGCCTCCCATCTTCTTTTTTCCCAAGGATTGCTTTTGCTATCCATGTGGGTTTATTATTCCATATGAATTTCAGGAGTGTTTGGCCAATTTCTTTGAAGAATGTCATGGGTATCCTTATACAGACCACATTGAATCTTTACAAGGCTCTAGCGAGTATTACCATTTTGACAATGTTAATTCTCCCCATCCATGTGCAGGGAATGTGTCTCCATTTCCTTGTGTCCTCTTTTTTATTTCTTGGAGCAGTGTCTTGTAGTTTTCTTTGTACAGGTCCTTTACACACTTGGTTAAGCTGATTCCTTGGTACTTGATTTTCTGTGGCACAATTGTGAATGGAATCTACATGGTCAGCTGAGCCTGGGGAAAGCCGAGTTCCAGCTTCCCCAGCCACATCTGAGGCCCCGCATGCTATGGCTGGTCGCACCAGGGCAGCTCCTGGGTGGGGCCACTGGGCTCAGACAAAATGGAGGGGAAGGGCCGGCCCGGCTCTATCTGACGAATGCCCGGTGTGGAATCGATTTCTTAATATCACTTTCTTCTCTTTCGTTATTTGTATATAGGAAAGCCACTGACTTTTGTGTATTAATTTTGTACCCTCTCATTCTACTATAAATATCTATTTTTATAGCAGTTTTTGGGCCGAGAGCTTAGGGTTCTCTAGGTATAATATCATGTCATCTGTGAATAATGATAGTTTGATTTCTTCCTTGCCTATCTGGATGCCCTTAATGTCCTTTTCTTCTCTGATTGCTATGGCGAGTACTTCCAGTACTATATTGAATAAAAGAGGTGGAGAGTGCAGCCCGGCTCTCTCACTGTAATAAAAGGCCAGGAACTCCTTTTCACTGCTGATATTCCTAGTACCTAGAAGGATTCCTGGCAAATTTTAAGTGCTCTAAATATTTTATTAGTGAACACATTAATTTGGCATGAAAATTGCACTGCTTTCTGTCTTTTTTTCTTGTTCAAGTTGACTCAGGGTGGATAGGATAATAGTACAAAGCAAAGTCATCTGATGATAGTAGAGGTATTCCTGAAAGAACTAGAGCCAATGGGCCAGAAATAGTGGACCAAGGTTTACAGTGCTTGCTTCATGTGTGACTGGCTCACAGTTCAATCCTTGGCACAGCAAATGGTCCTCTGAGCATTGCCAGGAGTGATCACTGAGACCAGAGCCAGGAGTGAGCCCTGAGTACCGCCAGCTGTGATACTTCCACCACCCCACTCCCACAAAACAAATAACTGGAAGGGGCACGGAGATAATAGAGAGTTTACAGAACTTGCATTGTATGGGGCCACAACCACGTCAATGTTTCAAATCCTGACTCCACATATATATGGACCAAGTACCACCAAGTGTGGCCCCTGAGTACTTACAGGTATCTTCCTCTTGGAAAAAAACTGGAGCCAGATAGATAATGCTGTATGGGCAACACCTGGTATCCAAGATAAATGATGCATGGAGAAGTTGTGGGTACCATGACCTGAAGGAATGGTTTGAAGCTCTTCGTGTTCCTGGAGCAAGCAGATGCTCTTGGACTACACTAGCATGTGACAGGACGTATGGAGATGTTAGTGGTGCCCGCTTCGAGCAAATCGATGAACAACGGGAAGACAAGTGACAAGTGACCAAGGTGCTTTGTAATTAGTGTCCTTTATAGGGACATGGTAATTTTGATTTGCAGTAACTTGCTGAAAGCATCAAAATCCAAACAGAGAAATGTTTGCTGATCCATTAGGCCATTAAAAACTTCTCTGAAAAGTTGATAATCAACCAAGTAGCTCATAAATTGTTTTCTTCCAGGGCTGGAGTGATAGTACAGTGGGTAGGGTGTTTGCCTTGCACTCAGCCGATCGGTTTCAATCCCAGCATCCCATATGGTCCCCTGCACACTGCCAGGAGTAACCCCTGAGCATCGCCAGATGTGACCCAAAGAGAAAAAAATTGTTTGCTTCTTTCATCTCATAACATGTATTTGAATGTACTGTTGGGGTTTTCCGCCAACTCTTCCCACCAAAATCCCACCTGAGTCTAATGGAAAAATGGTCTTTCTGCCTGATGCAGAGTGGCTCAGATCAAAACTGGACACGCTATATCTTGCAGCTGACTCTGCTTTTCATGTGGCTTCTTGCTGTTTGACTGAGGCCCTTTCACAATGCAAAATTTCCAGAGACACATTGTTTCCTTTTTCTCTTCCCTCCTCCTTCATTCTCTCTCCTACTGAAGTGAAAGGGATTTTATACCCTCAACTATTAATCTCGGTAATTTTTTTGTGGTAACCAAGGTTGTGAGTTTGGGCCACAACTGGCACCTGTTCAATGCTATTCCTGACTCTGTGTTTGGGTGGTCATTCCCATTGCACTCCCGGATCAATCTGGGGTCAACTGCTTACAAGGCAAGGGCCTGGACCCCAGTATCAGCTCTGTGGCATTGTGAGCTTTTTTTGTATGAGATCACAGGTTTAAGAATTTCAGAAATACAGGAGGTCTTGTCAAAGGTGGAAATTTTCACAAATGTTTGGGAGTCAGAGGCTAGATAAGACAGAGAATGGAACAGTGTGCTAATAATTGTAGAAAGTGCTGATACCAACCTAGAACTAAACATTAAATACAGGCAAAAGATACACATGACAAACTCTTAATGTATGTATTATAATCCACAATGTGGAAGGGAAGGAAAAGAGAAAGAAAGATTGAGAAAGAGAAAGAATTTAAGAACCTGCCACAGAGGCAGGCTGGGGGAGGGGAGGGAATCAGGGACATTGGTGGTGGGAAATGGGAACTGGTGGAGGGAAGGGTGCTGGAACATTGTATGACTGAAACCCCAAATATGAACATCTTACGAACATCTTTGTAACTGATATCTCACAGTAGTATAACCAAATATTTAAAAAAAAGAATTTCAGAAATGGTACCAGAGCGATAGTACAGTGGGTAGGGCATTTGCCTTTGCCAGTTTGATTCCCAGCATTCCATATGGTCCCCTGAGCACCTGGGAGGGCCAGGAGTAAACCCTTAGCATTGCTGATTGTGACCCAAAAAAAACCGCCCCTAAGAAAGAATTTCAAAGAAATTCTGCACCTCCAATTGTTGCTGATTGTGGGTAATGTAACTATATCAACTGATGATTATAAGAGAAACATACTAAGTCATTCTATGCAAAATCTAGAGAAAAATAAACAGCATGTAAGAATCTCAAACTTTTGATTAAGGAAATGAGCCCTAATATTGGGAAATGACTATAGTTAAGGAACTTTGTGCCAGTGTCTTGGAATTGAAATCAAGATGTCAATTTAGACATGGCTTTGGTTCACGCCATGAAAAAGTAAATTGTGGGGTGGTTCAGTAACAGCATTCCAAACTCCTTTTTTGTAAAATGAAAATTCAACTGAAATGCCAAAGAAAGGAAAATTTGTACTCAGAGATTAAGTGAAAGGAAAAATAGTCCTTTTATTTTAGGTTAGCATTGAAAGTTTAGATGCCAACAAAAAAATAGAAATTTAAATTTGAAAAAAGAATGTCATTTGAAAAATAAGAAATACTCAGACCCCTTTCTAACAGCAAGCACAACAGCCAAATCAAACTGGATTAAAGACCTCAATATTAGACATGGTCTACAAATTAAAGGAAAAAACACAGGTACAACCCTTCATGACATTGAATATAGAAGTATCTTCAATTATTTAATACCATTAGTTAAGGTAATGCAAACAAATATAAACAAACAGGACTATATCGAACTAAGACGCTTCTTCAGTACAAAAAGAGACAATGACCAAAACAAAGAGACACCCCATAGACTGGGAGAGGACGTTTACCCACCCATTGATAAAGGGTTGATAGCCAAGATATATAAATCACTGGTAGCACTTTATAAGAAAACAAGAAACAATCCCATCAAAAAGTGGGGGGGAGGGCAAAAGAGATTAATAGAAACTTACCTCAAAGAAGACAAAGAGATGGCCAAAAAGTATATGAAAATTCTCTTATCACAAGGGAAATGCAAATAAGAACAACAGGATGCTGTCTCACTCTAGTGAGGCTGGCTCACATCACAAAGAACCAAAACCACCATTGGTGGTGGGGATATGGAGGAAAAGGGATCCTCATTCACTGCTGGTGGGAAGAGACTGATCCAGCTTAAAAAAAACTTTATAGACACTTTTGAAAAACCTAGGGATTGAGCTCCCCATATGACCTGACAATTCCACTTGTTGGTATCTAACGAAGGGCCCAAAAGTTCTATTCAGAAAAGACATTTGCACTCCTATGTTCTTTGCAGCACTATTCACAATAGGCAAAATTCGAAAACAATTTTTGTCCAAGAACAGATGATTGGATAAAGAAACTATGGTACACATACACAAGAGAAAACTGCTTGGCTATAAGAAAAGATGAGATCATGCAATTGCTGCTACATGGATGGATCTGGAGAGTATCATGCTAAGCGAAATTAGTCAGAAGAAGAGGGACAGACACAGAAGAAATTCCTTCATACATGGGTTAGAAAAAAACAAAGTAGAGAAGTAACAAATGCCCAAAGGCAACTGAAACTGGGAAGTGGTATTCAGTAGGTAGTTTACCTGACAGATGTGGGGAGGGGACACTGGGACAGCGGTGGAGGGAAGTGGACACTCTGGTGGAAGGTGTGGTGCTGGGGTGATTTATGTAAGAAACTCTACCATTGGCTGGAGTCATAGTACAGAGAGAGGGTTAGGGCATTTGCCTTGCACGCGACCCACCACGTTCATTACCCAGCATCCCACATAGTCCCCAAGCACTGCCAAGAGTAATTCCTGAGTGCAGAGCCAGGGAGTAATCCCTGAGGATCGCCAGGTGTGACCCAAAAAAGTCAAAAACATGAAGAGAGGAAGGA
>JAJIBD010036083.1:0-14018 GCA_021461705.1 Cryptotis parvus
CCACCAATAAGAGACCATTAAAATGTCTCTCTTATGTGATAGTTACATTTTTAAAGCATTAGTGTACAAATCACCAATTTGTGACTTTTCTACATCGGAGCATTTTTCATCTTATAGAATAATGAGTGTTTTGTTCAAACATTTCTTTGGAGTACTCTCAGGCACGCAAAATATCATTCTGTCCTGAATCCACATTTCTCACACTGATATGAGGTTTTCTTTTTTCCTTTTTCTTTTTAAAAATTGAACCACCATGAGATACACAGTTACAAGATGTTACATGAGTGAGGGAGTTTAGTCATACAATGTTCTGACACCTGTCACTTTCACCAGTGTTCATTACACCACCTATACCCTCAGTTTCCCTCTCACCACCCCCAACCTGCCTGCCTCTGGAAGGCTGATATGACTTCTTCTTCTGCTGGTTTTGCTTTTTTTGTCATACCAGTAGATGCCAGGGGTTACTCCCAGCTCTGCACTGGGAATTATCCTGGCAGTGCTTAGGGGGACCATAGGGATGCGGGGGTTGAACCTGGTGGGATGCGTACAAACAAGCGTACTCCTCTCTGTACCATCACTCCAGCCCCAATATGACTTTTTCTTAGAAGAATTTGTTCTTGTCATCCTATGCCATCTAGGAAGATAAAGAAAATTAGCCATCATTTTTCGTTTGTGTCATCTTAAGGTAGAACAGAGAATGCTTCCATATCACACATGACTCTCTTAATTTGCACAAGTCTGTTAGATAATATACTTTGTTCTTTGGAGTTTTTTGGTTTTTGTTGGTTTTGAGGGACACCCAGCTGTGCTCAGGGCTTACTTCTGGTTTGTGTTCAGAGATTACTCTTGGCAGGCTCAGAAACCATACGGATGCCTGGGATAAAACCCAGGTCAGCCATGGTTAAAGCAAATACCCTACCTGCTATACTTTAGCTCTGGCCCCTGAATCCACTATGAAGGTCAGAGGCAAAAATCACTGCAAATCACCTGCCTTACCTTGCACCAAATTTGGGGGCGTGGATTCATCTCTTGTTCCCTTCCATGCTGGCGTTCTTAGTGGCACACCATGCCTGCTCGACCTCTTCTTCTTTTCTGGATTCTTCTCTTGCTTGTCGAGTTCTTTTGGGTCACAGCCGTGCATTGGCTCTTGCCGGTTTTTTCCAGATCCTTGACTGAAGGCTCTTCCAAGCTCCCTTCAAGCAGTAGCCTAGCAGACAGCCAAGTTGCTAGACTCTCTACATGTTTTCTCCACAAACACTCCTCTCTTACCCTCTGGATACTTTTCGATGACAACTGCTGTGCTCTGGACTGCCACTCGGTGCCTGTCATGCGAGGACAAGCGGGTTGTAGTAAAAGCTGCACTCGTAAAAGGCCAGTGACCAGTCGCTGGAGCTATGGCAACAAATCCCACTGGTGAATTAACTGTGATTGTGTCAGTTCAACTGATTATGCTCTGGATTGACAAACATTTTTCTCTCTTTTGTCCCCCCAAGTAAAAGGTGGTCCAAGACCTTCAAAAGTTAGTCTAAACTAGCACTTTCTTTAAATAGAGAGAATCGAGATAGAGAAAAATAGATATCTCAAGTACTTTGGTTCTAACCAGCATTTTATCTCTCCCAAGGAGCTATTCTAAGCACAAGTGATAATTAATTTGTGCATTTTAACAATGTGGAGTCTTCACAATTTGAGTTGAAGTAATTTCCTCTCGGCACTGTGTGTTTAAAGAACTCTTTAAATCCATGTGCTGGTTTCTAGAAAAGTTCTTTATCCAAACTGGCTGCACCAAAGGACAGTCGGAACTCTAGCTACTCCCTGTCCCTGGACTATCAGATCCTGGTTCCTAGTGACTGCTGTCCAAAATTTCTTTTAATATTGAAGATTTCCTTGGCCCAAAACAGGAACACTTTCTCCTCTAGTCTGCTCCCTGGGATGCTAGATCAATTGCTGACAAGATCCTTTCCATCTTTCGACCATCCATCCATTCTGCACTCTGCGTGGTGTGCCAGCTGCCAGGAAGCTCTATCTAGAGCTGCTAATTTCCTGGCGGGGTGTGGAGCTCGAAGCAGAGGTTTTCAGCTGCTGGTCCGGGGACCAGGAGCGGGGGAAGTGCCAACACAGCAGGATTTTAAACCACTGATCTAGCACAGTGGGTTGTTATCTGATGTCCTGCGGACCTGTGTGGGGACAAGTGTCAGTTCTCTTGTGGGAAAGGGTGAATACTCATGGTGTGCAGTCTCTGCCAAAGACAGCAGGGGTGGCATTGCCAAAGTTCCATTTCCCCTACTATTTCGATAAGAGTTGGCGAAAGGAAAAACTTGCGTAGAACTTAGAAACTGAACCACCAATCCCACCATTGCGTGTATGATACCGAGCAGTGCCAGGAGTGATCCTGAGTCCAGAGCCTGGAGATGAGACGAAGAGCGAGAGAAGGAAGGAGCATCACCCTTCCTAAGGTCTCACAGCTGGGTGTGGCAAAGGCATAGAGGTAATATAGAAACGTTTGTACTAATTTCCTCTGGGTTTGGAATTCTCCCCAGCTCTGGTCTAGTTGACTAATGAAGAGCACCTAGGGCCTGTCACAGAACTCGGTGCAGCCTTCAGAGGTAGCAACAACTTCTCAGAGCTTCCCTTTGGGGCTTTCTCCTTCATTGTTTTTGTGAGGGGAGATCTTAAAGGGGTGTTGGTGCCCAAATTCCTGTCTTATGCTCCTCCATTTCCACAGCTCTCTAGACTGGGCTTCTCAGAAGTCTTCCAGCCGTAGCCCCCTCCTGGCCCCATGTTCCCAGTCCACTCCACTGCCAGCCAGATCGAGTTTGGATAATACATTCTTACTCTCTGTTAATGGTGACTCTGCTTGCCATGCAAGCTAGGGCTGATGCTGCCTTATTTGCCAGAATGATGCAGGAACCTTAAAAGATAATCGTCAGCATGGGTGAATTTGGCCCGGATATAAAGGGAAAAACTATAGATCTTGAGTCTAGAAACAACCAAGGAACCCAGAAATTAGACTTATCTGGGGTCAAACCCCCATGACTCCTAGAGCTCGGCACGTAAGATCTCTTCAAGCTGAGCCATTTTTGCATGCTTTCCCTACGGATTCCCTCCTCATCATTCTGATCCCTGAAGATCATACCCACAAAGGTTACTGGAGGAGCTCATGCTCTGGGAGGGTTACAGGCAGTAAACTGGAGGAGAATAAAACCAAGGCCGAGGTTTATTTCTTCCAGAGTGATTCACTGAGCTATTGAAATGATGGCCTAACTTGACATAGCATGGATCGATTCTAACAGAAGGTTTCTCTAAAGCTACAGTGAAACCTGGTTCAGCTGTCAGGAAGACATCATCTACTTCTATTTGTACTGGTTTGCTCTTCACAGTAATGGGAAAATCACTCTTATGTCAGCAAGGCCCAACAGTTTACAAAGAGAAGCTTGTTTTAAAATGCTGTCATCTCTTAGAATAACAGTACATTCAGATTATCTTCCCAGTTTCTTGTCTCACATCAAAGAAGAATCACTGCCAATCTATTCTCTCAGTTAATTCCTACTTAGTGTAGGTGATTATCTGTCAGCAGCATGATAAGGTGAGAGGATAGGATTTGATTAAGTTTAACTGTAAGCTAGAGTGAATAAACAGGGGCCACCAATACAGATATAGCCATGCATGACATAGTGATGTTCCAGTCAACAATGGATTTTACATGTTTGCACAATGACCAAATCACCTAACAATGAATATCTCAGCAGGCATCCTCATCATTCAGTGACATAAGTACATGGGTACACATACAATGTACACAGTATCCTCATACAGACCTATCAAAGTTGGTAAATTCAGATGTGTAACCTTAGATTGTGGAGCTATACACTATCTGGACACTTGCTGAGCTTTTTTAATTTACTTTCTGTTATTTTATTGAACCACCATGCAATGACTATTCATGATGGGTTTCAGTCATACAATATTCCAACACACATCCCTCCACCAGTGCACATTTCCCAACACCAGTGTGTCCTGTTTCCCTCCACGGCCTGCCTCTCCAGCATAGGCCTTTCTCTCTCTCTCCCTTCTCTCCCTCTATCTCCCTCCTCCCCCATCTCTCTAGGGTCTTTAGGCTCTTCCTGTTTTTAAGAGTCTCATAACAAGTCCCACAGTCTATCTCAGGGTAACTGAAGAGATGTAAAAATGACTGCAACCTACATGGTCAGGACCACAGAGCAGGAAATGGTTGGGTGGCATATCTAGCTACCCTATAAGGTAGCATGTATGAATAAGAGATGCCTCTTCAGGCTGAAACAGGCCCAGTTGCCCCAGTTGGTGAGCAGAGAGAGGACTGAATTTCAGCCCCCATTTTCCCAATCTATGGGAAGCCTTTGTAGTTCAAGAGCCCTCATAGAATAGTGAGATATTGGGGAAGTTAACTGTGTCAGTCCTATCACAGAATATGGATACCTGAATTGGGGGGTGGGGGCAAGTTTCTCATGACCGGGAAGTATTCTCCTGAAAATATGGATTAAGCCTCACCTCTAGAGCTGGTGAAGCACCCTCCTTCTGCGCAGACTCCCAGAGATGTTCTGTTGTCTTCTGTTATCTTCCTAGTAGCTCACTAGAGGTCGCGTGCTTCACTGATTTGAGTCTTGGTTTCCCACATTCGAAAAGGTCCCTGCTTTAGCTCTCCTCCTATGAGGAGTCCATGTGAGTCATAGTCCATGAAACCATGAGCATACCTCGGGGGCCTCATACTAATTCTAGAACATTTCTGGAATTCTCTTGCCTCCAAATATTCAGGGACCTTGTATTCTCCCCAAACCCCTGAAATGTTATGACCAGGCCCATATAAAGTATCCTAAGTCACTATGAAAATTAATGAATTAAATAGTATTTATGTTAATTGATATTGCTATTATTTTGAGGTAGGTGTCCTCAGAGATCTCTGCCTCTGTCCTCAGGGATCATGGAAGTGTTCAGGGGGACCATATAGGGTTCTAGGGACCAAACAAGGTTGGTCACGCCTGTAAGGTAGGTAACTTACCTGTCCTATCTCTCAAACCTGCAGCTCAGATTCCTTCCTTCCTTTCCACCTTCCTTCCTTCCTTCCTTCCTTCCTTCAACCTTCCTTCCTTCCTTCCTTCCTTCCTTCCTTCCTTCCTTCCTTCCCACCTTCCTTCCTCCCTCCCTCCTTCCTCCCTCCCCTTCCTTCCTTCCTCCTGCAACTGATTCCTTCCTTCCTTCCTTCCTTCCTTCCTCCCTTCCCTCCCTCCCTCCCTCCCTTCTCCTTCCTTCCTTCCTTCCTCCTTCCTTCCTTCTCCTTCCTCCCTTCCTCCCCTTCCTCCCTCCTCACTTCCTTCCTCCTTCCTTCCTTCCTTCCTTCCTTCCTTCCTTCTCCTTCCTTCATTCCTTCCTTCCTTCCTTCCTTCCTTCCTTCCTTCCTTACTTCCTTCCTTCCTTCCTTCTACCTTCCTTCCTTTCTTCCTTCCTTCCTTCCTTCATTCCTTCTTCCTTCCTTCCTTTCCTTCCCTTCCTTATTTTACTTCCTTACTTCCTTCCCTTCACCTTCCTTCCTTCCTTCCTTCCTTCCTTCCTTCCTTCTACCTCCTTACCTTCCTTCATTACCACCTTCCTTCTTCCACTTCCTTACTTCCTTCCTTCCTTCCTTCCTTCCTTCCTTCCTTCCTCTTTCCTTCCTTCCTTCCTTCCTTCCTTCCTTCCTTCCTTCCTTCCTTCCTTCCTTCCTTCCTTCCTTCCTTCCTTCCTTCCTTCCTTCACTACTTCCTTCCTTCTCCTTCCTTCCTGCTTTTGGTCCTCTGGCGTGCTCAGGGGGTTACTGCTGGCTCTGTGCTCAGGAATTATTACACCTGGCAGTGCTCGGGGGAACATATGGGATGCGGGGGATCAAACCAGGAGTCAGCCATCTGCAAGGCAATATACATGCCCCTCTGTGCTATGACCCTTGTCCCCCAACAGCCCAGATTTTTTGTTTTTAATTAATATTTTATTATATCACTGTGAGATATACACTTACAAAGTTGTTCATGTTTGGGGTTTCAGACACACAGTGTTCCAGTACCCATCCCTCCACCAGTGCCACTTCCCACAGCCAATGTCACCAGAGCCTCCCCCTCCCACCTAGCCTGCCTCTATGGCAGGTTCCCTATCTCTTTTCTCTCTTTGTCTCTCTCTCTTTCTCTCTTCTTTCTCTTACATATGTGGATTGTAATACATACACTTAGAGGTTATCATGTCCATCTCCCTTCACTGAAATCCAACATGCCATTTGTGTCGGTAAAGAAGGGAACAGCACCAAGACCAAACAAAGTCAGACCGAACACCTGAAGAATCTGCCGTCGGTACTCATCAATACACTTAGCTCGGCTCTTCACACACGCTACCTGTCTGAATGCAAGGTGCCCTCCCAATGGAAAACCAGCAGGACAGTTCTACTGCTCAAGAAGGGGAGACATTCACGACGTTGGCAACTATCGCCCCATCTGCCTGTTGTCCGTCATCTACAAGCTGTTCACAGAGTCATCCTGAACAGGATTGGCAGAACACTAGATGAAGGACAACCATGCGAGCAAAGCTGGCTTCAGAAAGGATTCAGCACAATCGACCATATCCACACAGTAACCAAGCTCATTGAGGTTTGTAGGGAGTACAAGATGCCGCTCTGTCTCACGTTCATTGATTTACAGAAAGCCTTTGATTCTGTGGAGACTGAAGCAGTCATCGAAGCCCTAGCCAAACAGGGTGTTCAAACCCAATACATCAAGATCCTTCGTGAGCTGTATTACGGATTCACCACCAGGATCTCACCATTCTACAAAGGAAGTGATCATTGATGTCAAAGGGGTTCGACGGGGTGATACCATTTCACCAAAACTCTTCAGCGCCACCCTCGAGAACATCATGCGACAATTAGAATGGGAAGGAATGGGAGTGAAGATAGATGGTCGGCAACTACACCACCTCCGCTTCGCTGATGACATCGTTCTAATAACACCAAACATTAGCCAAGCGGCACAAATGCTGGCTGACTTCGACCGAGAATGTGGAAAGATAGGTCTACAGCTGAATCTAAAGAAAACTATGTTTATGAAGAATGAACTAGTTCCTGAGGCCCCATTCACTCTCAATGGAACAAACATCTCTGAATGCAGCAGTTATGTGTACCTAGGTCGAAATCAACATGATGAGCGACCTAAAACCTGAGCTGCGCAGGAGGAAGAGGCGGCATGGAATGCCTTCAAAGGCATCGAAGAAATAGCTAAAAGGACAAAGAACCTCCGGCTCCGGGCACATCTCTTTGACTCCACCATTCTCCCTGCATTAACATACGCCTCCAGAGACCTGGGCCCTACGAAAGCAGGATGAGAATGCTATTCGGGTCTCCCAGAGAGGAATCGAAAGAGCTATGCTTGGAATATCACGCCTCACTCAAGTGAGAGAGGAATCCGGAGTTCTGACCTCCATCGCTATTCCAGAATCAGGGGCGCTGTCTCGTTTGCCAAGGCATCGAAAATCAGATGGGCTGGACATGTAATGCGATTTGGAGACAACCGCTGGACTAGAGCCGTTACCGACTGGATCCCACGGGATGTCAAAAGATCACGTGGCCGCCCACCTACAAGATGGTCAGACTTCCTTGTCAAGACCCTGAAGGAACGGTTTGAGGCTCTTCATATTCCTGAATCAACCAGATGCCATTGGGCTACATTGGCACGTGATAGGGTCCAATGGAAATGTTACTGGCGCCCGCTCGAGCAAATCGATGAATAACGGGATTCAAGTGATCAAGTGATCAAGTGATCTTTTCCCCTGTACGTATGCTCCAGTTCTAAAGTTAGTATGAGCCCTTTCAACAATTATTAGCCCATTGTTCCATTCTCTATCTTACCCTAACCTCTGAGCTCCCACCCTACGTGGTAATTTCTACTTGGTAAGACCTGATCCACATTTGCTGACATTGGAGTTTGGCCATCATAATTTGTAACACTATGTATATATATGTCATGCAAAAAAATGCAGTCATTCTATATCTCTCTTTTTCCTTATGCCTAATTTCACTCAACATGATCCTCTCCATGTCCATCCATTTATAGGCAAATTTCATAACTTCATTTTTCCTAATAGCTGCATAGTATTCCATTGTGTAGATGTACCCAAAGTTCTTTATCCAGTCATCAGTTCTCAGGCATACTGGTTGTTTCTAGATTCTGGCTATTGTGAATAGTGCTGCTATGAAAATAAAAGTGCAGATTGTTTCTGCTGTGTGTTTTGGCTTCCCAGGGTATTTTCCCAGGAGTGGTATGGCTGGGCTCAAATGGGAGCCCAATGTCTAGTCTTTGGAGGAATGTCCATATTGTTTCCAAAAGGCTGTACCAGTTGACATTCCCACTAACAATGGATGAGAGTCCCTTTTTTTCCTCAATCCACGCCAGCACTTGTTGTTCTTGGCCTTTTGGATATGTGCCAGTTCTGTGGTGTGAGATGATATCTCATTATTGTTTGATTTGCATCTCTCTGATGATTAGTGATGATGAGCATTTTTTCATATGTCTTTGGCCATTCTAATTTCTTCCCTTGTTGACGTTTCTGTTCATTTCTTCTCCCCATTTTTTGATGGGGTTGTCTCTTTCTTCTTGTAAAGTTCTACCAGTGCCTGATATATCCTGGATTTTAACCTCTTATCAGATGGGTATTGGGTGAATATTCTTTCCCATTTGTGGACTGTCTTTCTATCTTGGTCACTGTTTCTTTTGAGGTGCAGAAGCTTTTTAGTTTCATGTAGTCCATATGTTTATCTTTGCCTTTAGTTGCTTAGTTAGTGGTATTTCACTTTAGCTTCAATGTCCTGGAGGGGTTCCTATACTTTTTCCAATGTAACTTATGGATTCAGGTCTCATATTGAGATTTTTAATGCATTTGATCTGATTTTTTGTGCACCGTGTTAGAAAAGGTCCAAATTCATATTTTTGCATAGCTCTCGTTTTCCCAGCACCACTTGTTGAAGAGGTTTCCTTACTCCATTTTGGACTCTGCACCTTTATTAATTGATCATATGTTTTGAGGATGGAGTGTCAGGATACTCAGCTCTATTCCATAAGTCCCCAGGTCTGTTTTTATTCCAAAACCATGCTATTTTTATTACTACTGTTTTGTAGTACAGTTTGGAGGGATTGGGAAAGGTGATGCCTCCCATCTTCTTTTCCCAAGGACTATCCATGTGAGTTTATTATTCCATATGAATTTCAGAAGTGTTTGGCCAATTTCTTTGAAGAATGTCATGGGTATCCTTATACAGACTACCTTGAATCTTTACAAGGCTCTAGCGAGTATTACCATTTGACAATGTTAATTCTCCCCATCCAATGCAGGGAATGTGTCTCCATTTCCTTGTGTCCTCTTTTATTTCTTGGAGCAGTGTCTTGTAGTTTTCTTTGTACAGGTCCTTTACACTTGGTTAAGCTGATTCCTTGGTACTTGATTTTATGTAGCTGTGGTGTGAATGGAATCTACATGGTCAGCTGAGCCTGGGGAAAGCCGAGTTCCAGCTACAGCCACATCTAAAGGCCCACATGCTATGGCTGATGCACCAGGCAGCTCCTGGGTGGGACCCACTAGGCTCCAGACAAAATGGAGAGGGAAGGGCCGGCCCGGCTCCATCTGGCGAATGCCGGTGTGGAATGGCGATTTCTTAATATCACTTTCTTCTCTTTCGTTATTTGTATATAGGAAAGCCACTGACTTTTGTGTATTAATTTTGTACCCTCTCATTCTACTATAAATATCATATTTTTTTATAGCAGTTTTTGGGCGAAAACTTGGAGTTCTCTAGGTATAATATCATGTCATCTGTGGATTATGATAGTTTGATTTCTTCTTACCTCTGGATGCCCTTAATGTCCTTTTCTTCTCTGGTGCCAAGGGGTACCAATGCTATATTGAGTAGAAGAGGTGAGAGTGCAGCCCGGCTCTCTCACTGTAATAAGGCCAGGAACTCCCTTTTCCTGCTGATATTCCTAGTACCTAGAAGGATTCCTAGCAAATTTTAAGTGCTCTAAATATTTTATTAGTGAACACATTATTGGCATGAAAATTGTTCTACTTTCTGTCTTTTTCTTGTTCAAGTTGACTCAGGGTGGATAGGATAATGGTACAACAAAGTCATCTGATGATAGTAAGAGGTATTCCTGAAAGAACTAGAGCCAATGGGCCAGAAATAGTGGACCAAGGTTTAGAGTGCTTACTTCATGTGTGACTGGCTCACCGTTCAATCCTTGGCACAGCAAATGGTCCTCTGAGCATTGCCAGGAGTGATCACTGAGACCAGAGCCAGGAGTGAGCCCTGAGTACCACCAGCTGTGATACTTCCACCACCCACTCCCACAAAACAAATAGCTGGATGGAGCACAGGAGATAATAGCAGAGTTTACAAAACTTACATTGTATGGGGCCACAACCACGTCAATGTTTCAAATCCTGATCCATATATATGGACCAAGTACCACCAAGTGTGGCCCCTGAGTACTTACAGTTATCTTCCTCTTGAAAAAAAACTGGAGCCAGATAAATAATGCTGTATGGGCAACACCTGGTATCCAAGATAAATGATGCATGGAGAAGTTGTGGGTACCATGACCTGAAGGGAATGGTTTGAATTAATCGTGTTCCTGGAGCAAGCAGATGCTCTTGGACTACACCAGCATGTGACAGGACGTATGGAAATGTTGATGGTACCAGCTCGAGCAAATCGATGAACAACAGGAAGAACAAGTGACAAGTGACCAAGGTGCTTTGTAGTGAGTGTCCTTTATAGGGACATGGTAATTTTGATTTGCAGTGGCTTGCTGAAAGCATCAAAATCAATAGAAGAAATGTTTGCTGATCCATTAGGCCATTAAAAACTTCTCTGAAAAGTTGATAATCAACCAAGTAGCTCATAAATTGTTTTTTTCTTCCAGGGCTGGAGTAATAGTACAGTGGGTAGGGTGTTTGCCTTGCGCTCAACCGATCGGTTTCAATCCCAGCATCCCATATGGTCCCCCTACACACTGCCAGGAGTAAGCCTGAGCATCGCCAGATGTGACCCAAAGAAAAAATTGTTTGCTTCTTTCATCTCATAACATGTATTTGAATGTACTGTTGGGGTTTTCGGCCAACTCTTACCACAAAATCCCACCTGAGTCTAATGGAAAAATGGTCTTTCTGCCTGATGCAGAGTGGCTCAGATCAAAACTGGACACGCTACATATTGCAGCTGACTCTACTTTCATGTGGCTTCTTGCTGTTTGACTGAGGCCTTTCACAATGCAAAATTTCCAGAGACACATTGTTTCCTTTTTCTCTTCCCCTCCACTTCATTCTCTCTCCTACTGAAGTGAAATGATTTTATACCCTCAACTATTAATCTCGGTAATTTTGTGGTAACCAAGGTTGTGAGTTTGGGCCACAACTGGCACTGTTCAATGCTATTCCTGACTCTGTGTTTGGGTGGTCATTCCCATTGCACTCGGATCAATCTAGGGTCAATTCTGCTTACAAGGCAAGGGCCTGGACCCCAGTATCAGCTCTATGGCATGTGAGCTTTTTTGTATGAGATCACAGGTTTAAGAATTTCAGAAATACAGGAGGGTCTTGTCAAGGTGGAGATTTTCCACAAAATGTTTGGGGAGTCAGAGGCTAGATAAGACAGAGAATGGAACAGTGTGCTAATAATTGTAGAAAGTGCTGACACCAACCTAGAACTAACCATTATACAGCCAAAGATCCACATGACAAACTCTTAATGGTATGTATTATAATCCACAATGTGGAAGGGAAGGAAAGAAGAAAGATTGAGAGAAAAAGAATTTGGGAACCTGCCACAGAGGCAGGCTGGGGGAGGGAGGGAATCAGGATATTGTGGTGGTGGGAAATGGGAACTAGTGGAGGAAGGGTGCTGGAGGCTGTGTATGACTGAAACCCCAAATATGAACATCTTACGAACATCTTTGTAACTGATATCTCACAGTAGTATAACTTAAATATTTAAAAAAAGAATTTCAGAAATGGTACCAGAGCGATAGTACAGTGGGTAGGGCATTTGCCTTGCCAGTTTGATTCCCAGCATTCCATATGGTCCCCTAAGCACCTGGGAGACCAGGAAGTAAACCCTTAGCATTGCTGAGTGTGACCCAAAAAACCGCCCTAAGAAAGAATTTCAAAGAAATTCTGCACCTCAATTGTTGCTGATTGTGGGTGAATGCAACTATATCAACTAATGAGTTATAAGAGAAACATACTAAGTCATTCAGTACAAAATCTAGAGAAAATAAACAGCATGTAAGAATCTCAAACTTTTGATTAAGGGAAATGAGCCCTAATATTGAGAAATGCTATAGTTAAGGAACTTTGTGCCGAGTGTCTTTGGAATTGAAATCAAGATGTCAATTTAGACATGGCTTTAGTTCCACGCCATGAAAAAAGTAAATTGTGGAAGTGGTTCAGTAACAGCATTCCAAACTCCTTTTGTAAATGAAAATTCAACTGAAATGCCAAAGAAAGGAAAATTTGTACGCAGAGATTGAGTGAAAGGGAAAAATAGTCCTTTATTTTAGGTTAGCATTGAAAGTTTAGATGCCAACAAAAAATAGAAATTTAAATTTGAAAAAAAGAATGTCATTTGAAAGAGAAAAATACTCAGACCCCTTTGCTAACGAGCAAGCACAATAGCCAAATCAAACTGGATTAAAGACCATAATGTTAGACATGGTCTACAAATTAAAGGAAAAAAACACAGGTACAACCCTTATGACATTGAATATAGAAGTATCTTCAATTATTTAATACCATTAGTTAAAGTAATGCAAACAAATATAAACAAACAGGACTATATCGAACTAAGAGGCTATTCAGTACAAAAGAGACAATGATTAAAACAAAGGGGACACCCCATAGACTAGGAGAGGAGTTTACCCACCCATTGATAAAGGGTTAATAGCCAAGATATATAAATCACTGGTAGCACTTTATATAAAACAGAAACAATCCCCATCAAAAAAATTAGAGGGAGGGCAAAGATTAATAAAAACTTACCTCAAAGAAGACAAAAGATGGCCAAAAAAGTATGTGAAAATTCTCTTATCCTAGGGAAATGCAAATAAGAACAACAGGATGCTGTCTCACTCTAGTGAGGGCTGGCTCACATCACAAAGCCAAACCACCATTGGTGGTGGGGATATGGAGGAAAGGGATCCTCATTGACTGCTGGTGGGAAGAGACTGATCCAGCTTAAAAAACTAATATAGACACTTTTGAAAAACCACAAGGTTGAGCTCCCATATGACCTGACAATTCACTTGTTGGTATCTAACGAAGGGCCCAAAAGTTCTATTCAGAAAAAACATTTGCACTCCCCTATGTTCTTTTAGCACTAATACAATAGGCAAAATTGAGAAAACAATTTTTGTCCAAGAACAGATGATTGGATAAAGAAACTATGGTACACATACACAAGGAAAACTGCTTGGCTATAAGAAAAGAATGAGATCATGCAATTGCTGCTACATGGATGGATCTGGAGAGTATGTGCTAGCGAAATTAGTCAGAAGAAGATGACAGACACAGAAGAAATTCCTTCATACATGGGTTAGAAAAAAAACAATAGAGAAGTAACAAATGCCCAAAGGCAACTGAGACTAGGAAGTGGTATTCATTAGGTAGTTTACCTGACAGATGTGGAGAGGGACACTGGGAGAGCGGTGGAGGAAGTGGACACTCTAGTGGAAGGTGTGGTGCTGGAGTGATTTATGTAAGAAACTCTACCATTGGCTGGAGTCATAGTACAGAGAGAGGGTTAGGGCATTTGCCTTACACTGGAACGGCCCACCACGTTCATTACCCAGCATCCCCCTAGTCCCCCAAGCACTGCCAGAGTAAATTCCTAAGTGCAGAGCCAGGAGGTAATCCCTGAGGATCGCCAGGTGTGACCCAAAAAGTCAAAACATGAGAGAGGAAGGAAGGAGGGAAGAGGGAAGGAA
>JAJIBD010036084.1:0-29966 GCA_021461705.1 Cryptotis parvus
GATGTCCCTTCCCCCATTTTTATATAGGGTCTGCAGGGAAACTTCAAAGGCAGCTCTTGATTAGTGCAAAATTAACATTTCAATAGCCTCAACCAGGTGAGCTCCTTGGGGAAGTGAACCTGAACCTGAAAGAATTGGCCTTGACTGTGACCCATTGCTGTTGGCCAGTCAGGGCAATAAGGATATAAAGGAAACTACCTTCCTCCTCTTCTCTCTCTCTCTCTCTGTTGGCTTGATTCTGTCGTTCTGCTCTGTGGGCTCCGCTCTCTGCCTATTTGGATTCCTTTCTGTCTACTTGCTGTTCGGACCTAAGCATGTGGTAGCAGCCATCTTAGTTTGAGGATTTTAACCCAAGCATGTGTCATGGGTTAAAAGGTGCAGTGGGGGCACGCTGCAAGCAGCAACACGTGCAGCCCTCGCCCAGGAACTCTTGCAGAACAGTGGGGCACCTTTGCAGCCATATCCGTCCTGCGGCCTGCGCTCCTCCTCCTCGGCCCCTCAGACCCTGCCTGTGCGCTTCCCACTTTGTTTCCAGGACCTCGTTGCGGAAGCTTCTCGGAGCTGCTAGTTGCTTCCGTGAGCACCTTGGTCCCTGTGCGCTGGGCCCCAAGCAACCTCACTGGGAACTTTGGCTGTCGCTCCAGTGGCAGCCACATCTATCCCTGATGCATGGTGCTGCCTTGCCAGGCATCGGACATCTGGAGTGGAGTGGAGAAACTGGCGGAAGTCACATGCCCAAAGGCACCAAAGCATACTGCAGCAGGCTGCCCCTGGACGCAAGCACTGCCCAAAGCCCATGCAGTGGCACAGTAACGTCATGCTGCTTCCACAGCAGATAAACCTATCACAGCCCAGATCATCAACACCCACCCTGCAGCAGTTTGTTTTTTTTTCAATCTGGCCCAGGTATGCTGATCCAGAGACTCACAGACATGGGGCGGAGCTGCTACCAGCTCTCCCTGTGCCCAGCTGCTCACGAGGCACCCAGGAGGGATGACGGGTTCTAGCCCTGGCCCACCACCCCAGCAGAGCCTCGCAACAAGCCAGATGACACCCCCACTCCATGAGGGCCGCCATTTTCCACATCGGACCTCCCTCTCGGTCAGAACTCCACCCAGCAGACGAGCCTATCACAGCCCAGCTCTTGCGGCTGTTCATCAACAAATGCTGTATTTAGAGGTAACTGCAAGAGTATGCCACCCGCATGGCAAGCCTGGCAAGCTGCCCGTGTCGTATTTGATATGCCAAATAGCAGTAACAATTATGTTAGGTCATTCCCATGACCTAATATAATGGTTTGAGACTCTTTATGTTCCTGGAGTGAGCAGATACCCTTGGGCTCTACTAGTATGAGACATGACATATGGAGATGTTACTGGAGCCTGCTTGAGCAAATTGATGATGAATGGGAAGATAGTGATAGTGATGTATCATGGGCCCAGCTAGGAACCAAAAGTTTGGGGGTTTTCCTGATACTGAGTTATAATGCCAGAACTGGTGTGAGTAAAAGCCTTTTGTAACTTTGCTGTATCTGCCATTCTTTGTATTTATCCTCAGACCACCGATCCCTGGGGCAGAAGGGGATCCTGTCCTGCTCCCTGATATTGTTGGGGAACAGAGGTGTTTCCTAACAGGTATAGGAGTGGGGAGGAAAATTGAGCTGGTCCCTTGAGCCCACACATAATTTGATTTCATGATCACATGGTCAGTTTAGTGTTAGACAAATTACCTTAATGTGGAACTACTTTTGAGAAAGAAATGAGAAAGCATTTTGTGCAGTTTTCCCCTTACTTAGTCGCTATCCCAGTTTCTCCATTTTTCTTCATTAAAAATAAGTCACTAAAAGTCAGCACAATGCAGTGGCCACAGTAGTAAAATGAGTCAGGAGCGCCAAGTCAAGTTCTAATTCTGTCCATGACTTACCCTTTTGGAGCCTCGCTGTCCACAACTGTAAAATGAGTCTTGGCTGAACAATCTGTAAAGGCTCCTTTCATTTCTAAGTATTGATGTCTCAGTAGGTTGTAATATTTCCTTCTAGCAAAAATTGTGAAAATACGGAATTTCTATGAAGGGTGTTACCTCCTTAAAGAGGGCAATTTTCCTTTGACCTTTATTATGTTATTGGCATATACCTTTATCAGAAAGTCCTTTAGATTTAAAGACTTCCATAAATCCCGGTTTGTGAATTCAGGGAAACGGAAAGATCAGAAGAATAATTTAATGCTGTTACAGGCAGTTGAGCAGGCCAGAAAAACAGAAAATGAAACTAAGTCAACAAGCAAAATGATGGATGCCACACAGGCTAAGGGTGTTTCAGAAAGGAGAGAAATGCCACCGCACCAAGCCATATGGCTCATTAAAACTACGAAGGCATCGACGCAGGCCTTGAATATAGGCAGAATTCAACTTACTACTTCTTGAGCCGCCCTGGCAAAGGCCCCATTTGTCAAACTGTACCAAGATTAAAGCAACAACAATGTGAGTAATGAGAGAAGGAAAAATAATACCTTCTTTGGTAATTTAACCTGAAACTACAGTAAGTCATGAAAAGCACCTTGGAGTGTTTTCATCCGTGCCAGCCACAGGGCAGGTAATGTCTAAAACTGTAGAAGGTTCTTGTCTGTCTTGTTACTGTAGATTTTACACTTAGGATCACTAATGGCTACTATTATTTATTTGTTGTACATACAGCATTTGAACAATATGACTAAAGTTCAAAAACAAGTATTTCTTTCTTTCTTTTTTTTTTTTTTTTTTTGCTTTTTTGGGTCATACCTGGTGATGCTCAGGGTTTCTCCTGGCTCTGCACTCAGGAATTACTCCTGGCGGTGCTTGGGGGACCATATGGGATGCCGAGGATCGAACCTGGGCCGGCACAGGCTGGCCGTGTGCAAGGCAAATGCCCTACCCGCTGGACTATCATTCCGGCCCCAAAAGAACAAGTATTTCTTCAGGTGATGTTCTGGTGTTTGAGATTCATACTCGGTTCTTAGTAAATATAGTAGAATTGGACTGAAGTTTGGTTTTGATGGACAGACACAGAACCTGAAAGCTCTATGTCTGGAATAATAGATTCTACACAGAGCAGGAAAAAAGGTGGTTGAAAAGGAATATGCAGAAGCTTTTGAGACACCAATTTGCCTGTTCTGCACTTTGCAAAAATAAACTGCTTGATCCTCAGATTAGTAAGTGTTGGCAAATTGTGTAAATGTCCTAGGGAATCTTATCTGTGCTGATGATTTTAAAAAGTAAATATTTTTCAGATGTTTTTCTGCTCCTTAAGAGTTTCTATCCATATCATCTGAGTCTTTTGTTTTTTTTGTTTGATTTTTGGACAAAATATAGCTACGCTCAGGACTTACTCCTAACTTTGTACTCAAAGGTCACTTCTGGCAGGGTTCATGGGACCATATGCAGTTCCAAGGATTGAACCTGAGTCAACTACGTGCAAGACGAATGCTTTACTCATTACTTCTCTGACTCATCAGCTTTTTTATTCTTTGAGTTGGTACAAATGGAATGGATAAAAATAACTATTTAAGAAACTAAAGAGAGAAAAACAAAACTGCACATCCAATTAGTAAACCTAATAATGGTCCTAACCTCCTGCTTCTTTGTCTCTTCTTGACTGAAGATCTATAGTTTGCATCAAGCAAAGTGAGAAAAACCAGAAAAAATGCAAACAGGAAGATATACTGTGTGTCAGAATTATTGCAAATCAATAAAAGTCAATGAAAAAATCTTAAATAAAAATTTTCCAGTTTTTAAAGTGCCATATGCCACTTTTTGTCCACTTTTAAAAGTGCCATAACTTACAATACTGTCAATGGTAGTTTCTTGCACTTACCATACCAACACCACAATCGGATGCCCGGTTTCTTCCATCTATGTCATAAGAACCCCTCCCACCCAGCACCTACCTCCACACCAGCCGAGCTCAGTTATACAGACCAGCCTCTCCTGTTCTGTTGACTTCACCATCTGTTGGTCTCTTAGCATTTCTACATATCTCACATACGCATGAGATCATTTTATCTGTTCCTCTCCTCCTGACTCTAGTCAGCACTGAACCCTCCAGCAAATTACATGATTTCATCTTGCTATTGTGAAGCGTGCTCCACTGACCATAGGAGTACAGATGTCTTTTGGAAATGGTGTATTTGGACTCTTGGAGTAGATCCTGAGAAATGGAGTTGCTGGGTAAAATGGAAGCTCAGTTCTTAGTTTCTTGAGAAATGTCCATATTCTTTTCTCAAAGGGCTGGACCTGTTGATATTCCCATCAGAAGTGGATAAGGTTCCCTTTATCTCTACATCCATACCCAAACTGATTTTATTGTTCTTTTCTGTGTGTGCTAATCTCACTGATATGCGATTGTATATTATTATTGTTTTGCATTACCCTGATGGGAGGTTTTTATATTTTTATGTCTAGTAGTAATTTGTATGTATTCCTTAAGGAAATATCTTCTGTTCATCTCTTCTCACTTTTGATGGCATTGCTTGTTTTTTGGTTGCTAAGTTTTACAATAATGTCATTCTTGACATTAACCCTTTTTTAGATGAGAGTGGTGGAAAAATATTTTTATCATGCTATGATTTATTTTTCTAGTCATCATTATTGAAAAATAAACCATGAATGCACCACACTTCTGGAATTAAGTACTTGCTTTTCTTAAGTAATCAGATATATTTTGGTCATTATACTTAAAGATTTTCTTGGAAAGCAGTAGGTTAATTTTTTCTAAACAAAACAATTCATTATTATTGCTAATTGAAAATCCATGACATGAGGTAAAACTCTTTAGTTAGTAAAGGGGGAAATAAGTTCAGGCAGAGCGGTTTTAAAAAACAATGTGGATTTTGCTTTCTAAGGATGTCTTCTTAATATAAGGTGAAACTATATTTGCGTTATGTACTAAATGAATGTGACTTGAGGGTGTAGGGCCTGAACGAATGGCATCTTCATTTCTGAACTTTAGCAGACCTTGCTGATATTTATAGTTGCCTTTAACTAGCCTTAAGGATCGGCTCAGTATGTGAAAGAAATTAGGTCAAAGTTTTAAGGAAAACAGGATGAGAAAAATTATTTACATGGAAAACATGAGCAATGGCATAAGTCTTTCCCTCCTTTACACTTTCAGTGCCTTTAGCAGAGCAATTGCAGCAATGAGGTAAAGGTGAGAAGTGGAGAAAATTGGTCAACCGAATGACGGATGGCGCCTTAAGTCATCTCCAAAATACCATCTGCAAACCACAGCTCTAGGGCTTAAGCAGAAGACCAGACTAGGGACTGCTGCTGTTTCCATTCACCAACTTGGTGAATGAAATTGCTTTTTAAAACTTTTAACTTGAAATAGTTTCAGTTATACAAAAAACCAGAGATAATATTTAGAAAAATCTCACTATACTCTTCATTCAGTTTCCTCTGATGCTAACATTTTCAATAGCCACGGTACAGTTATCAAAATTAAGGGCTGGAGCGATAGTACAGTGGGGAGGGCATTTGCCTTGCGTGCAGCTGACCTCGGGTTCAATCCTCGGCATCCCAGATAGTACCCCAAATACCTCTAAGAGTGATTCCTGAGTGCAGGGCCAGGAGTAACCCCTGAGTATTGCTGGGTGTGACCCAAAAAAGAAAAAAAGCAATTAAGAAAGTAACATTAGTGTGACACTGGCCACTGAGCAGCAGACTGTATTTGGGCTTCACTTTTTCCACTGAGGCCTTATTTTTTTCTGCATGGTCCAATCCAGAGTCTCACATTACATGTTTTCCTCGCCCCCTCCCCCTTTAGGGGCTTTTCGGTAGCAACCAGAAAACCTGCTAGACAGATTCTAAAGGAGCTATAATACTACATGATGCTATTATGTCTTCTTCTTCTCTGATTTGTGAAAGTAGCTCAGTGTTATCTTTTCTTTCCTGGACTGGGAGGAGGGTGGTCTCCCAATCTGTGCTCAGGAGGACAAATGCCTGTCCCTGATTCTGGTACAGGGCAGGCTGTTTGGTGCAAGGGCCTGGGGATGTGGTGATTCTTTTGTTGTTTTCTATTTTGTCTGTTTTTGAGCCACAATGGCTGTGCTCAGGGCTTACTCCTGAATCTGCAATCAAGGATCACTCCTGGCAGTGCATGGAGCACCATATGGGGTCCCAGGGATTAAACCCCTGTAGGTTGTGTGCAAGACAAGAACTTGCCTACTGTACTATTTCTCCAACCCAGGATGTGGTGCTTATGGAGCTCTGCATTGTTGGGGATTATGCTTGCAACCCTGATAGTGCTAGGGAGCTCCAGGGCTACCTCTGGTGATGGTGGGGGTCATGTGGTATTGGTGATATAACTGGTTACTGGGTCCGGAGACATAGTACAACTATTAGTGCTATGCAGCTGACTCGGGTTCAATCCCCAGCACCTCAATTGGTCCCCAAGAACTACCAGAAGTAATTCCTGAATACAAAGTCGGGAGTAACCCCTGAGCATTGTCGGATGGGGCCCAAGTCCCATTACCCCCAAAAAGACAAACAGGACATTTACATGCTAGGTATGTGCCTTAACCACTATAACCATCTGCCTGGCTTAATTAAAATAGTTTTCTTCACTTTTTTTTGTAGTGCTATGAATTGAACTCAGGTTTAACACATGCAAGGCAAATGCTCTGCCACTGGACTCTATCCCTGGCCTTTACATTTTCTTATACTTCATAATAATGGTACTTCTGAAAAGTAGCAGCTTCAGGTATTTTCTAGAATTTCTTCCAATGTGGAAGAAATGTATTTCATAGTTAGACAGGTGTTGTGGGCTTTGAGAACCATGCGCAGATGGAATGCTCTTTTTATTGTGCTGTGTGCAGTCAAGGGTTCGTGATTAAACAAATGACTTTCTACTGGTAATGCTAATCTTGATTACCTAGTTACAGTGATGTCAGCCAAGTTGCTTCTCTACACTCTTCATTCATCTTTGATAATACCAGCCTAGAACTGAGCATTGAATATAGGCAAAAAGATACATATGACAACCTCTAAATCTATGTATTGTAATCCACAATGTGTAAGAGAAGGAACAGAGAGAGAGAGAGAGAGAGAGAGAGAGAAAAAGATAAAGAACCTGCCATAGAGGCAGGCTAGGGGAAGGGGGAGGAATTGGGTACATTGGTGGTGGGAAATGGGCACTGGTTGGGGGATGGGTGCTGGAACACTGAATGACCGAAACCCAAACATGAACATCTTTGTAATTGTATATCTCATGGTGGTCTCTTGTCACTTGTCTTGTCTTCCCATTCATCATCAATTTGCTTGAGCAGGAGCCAGTAACATTTCCGTATGTCCTGTCACATGGTAGTAGAGCCGAAGGTCATCTGCTTGCTCCAGGAACATAAAGAGCCTCAAACCATTCCATCAGGTCATGGGAAAGATTGTACTGGTATTTGGCATATCAAATATGACAAGGGTAGCTTGCCAGGCTCTGCCGTGCGGTGGTTTAATAAAATATTTAAAAAAATAAATAAAATAAAAGGTTAAAGTCTGTGTTCAGATTACATTTTTACAAGTGAACCTACAGTTTTTATAAGCACTGTTTTTGCACAAGTGTATCAACTTTGTTTCTTTGTAAAAAGCTGTTGAATATTCATAAATTTTAAATATTTTTTAAAATTTTTTAAATTTTTTTTAATGATTCATAAACAACTTTGGTTCCTTGTTCAATGGAATATGTGTCAGTTAAGAGAAAAATTTGCTGCAACTTGGATGGACCTAGAGTGCGTCTTTTTAAGTAAATACATCAGAGGGAGGACAAATAATGGATGCTCTCACTCATCTAATGTAGAGAAACATAAGGGGCTAGCTACTAGCAAGTGGTAGCAAATTTTGGGGAGAGAGTTTTGTAGGCAAATCTTTCGTAGAGTTCTGAAGAACACCAGCACAGGAAAAGTCACTTTTGTGCTGATGGGAGGAACATATGGGGTGCCAGGTAGCGGACTTGAGTGACTGTATGCAAGGCAAGTGCCCTACCCACTGCACTATCACTCTGGTCCCTAAAAAGTTTTCATTTAAATCAAGAAAAAATATTGATTTTTGTCACTGTTTCTTATACATATATTTTATGCCTACATCGGTTTTCTTATTTATATGATGAATTGCATTGAATAAATACTCAAGATTGACTCACGATTGAATCTTGAGTCAATCTACATTCCAAGAGGAACCTTACATAACTATATATCCTCTAATTTAATTCAAAGATTTATATGGCCAGCCATTTAGCCTAGTGTTTCTCACCTTTTTCTGATATTGGGTCTAGGAATTTTGCATGTATGCTCATGAAGTATATTGTTTTGGACTTTTATTTACCTATAATTAAAATATATTTTTACATTTTTAGTAAGCCTGAGTGTATTATGTCTTATTGGTTTTTTTATATATCTCTTGCTTTTAATTTTCTCTGAGTTTCTTGCATTCCTTTTTTTTGCCATTTGTCAACACTTTTTGAAAATTCTCATGTTATTTCTTCTTATATTATTTCTACCTCATTCCTTCTCTTCTCCTCTTGAGATTCCAATATATGCATATTATACTGTTTGATACTGTCCACATTTGTTAGATATAGTGGTAGACATACTTTACCACTTTAAAATTTTTCTTACATATGAATAATTCTTGTTGAGTTATCTTCAGTTTTACATATTTATGTTGCCGGCTATTTGATACAGTATTTTCCACCTTTCTCCAGCTGTGGCCCTTTCCAGTTTACTTCCCATGAGCCACCCCCACCCCCACCCCCCTGCCCACCTTTTGGGTCCTTAGGCTTGTGCTGAGCCACTGTTTTCATCTGTGCCCTGCTGAAATAACCTGGCGGCACAAAGGGAGACACATGACTGAGAAACTCTGGTTTAGTTTACTGATGAACCTACGGAAGTCAATCTTCATCTTTATCATTCCATTTGAAGCCTTTCCATTTGATTTTTATAGTTTTATCTCACTGATAAAATAATTGTTTTTGTCTGCTGTCTACCTTTTTCATAAGAGCATTTATAATTGATTATTTAATATGCAATTATTATTCATCCTATAATTTATTTGTCATCATTGAATTCCTTTTTTCTAATTTGTTTGTGATACATGCTATAAATATATGATTTTTTTAAAGAAAGAAGTCAATAGGGTAGATTCAGGAAAATGTGCTGTTGTTTTGTTTTAAAGAATATTTTGTACAAATACTGGTTCTAGATTTTTTTCTCACTCAGTAATCTTGTGTGATTATCCGTGTATGTGTTTTAATTTATGATCAGTAACAGAAGTTTGAGCAAGAAAAATTCTACTTAATTTTTTGTGGCTGAATGTAAAACATCTGACAGTATTTGCCAAGAAAACCCAAATTGCCTTGCTTTGTTTGCATAAGCAAAAGGAAAAGTCCAGGGTATCCATCTGCAAATCAACATCAAAGGCTTTCCACCAAGTGTAGGAAGGGTGACATGTATTTGGAGAAACAGTATGAGATCCTTCTGTTACTAGGGCACTGCTGGCTGCAGCTTTCTAGACTAACCAAGGCCAAGGGCAACTGAGGTTTATGTGTCTTTATTGCCAAAGTAGCTGGTCTTTCAGAACTGAAACTCAAAGCTCTGTCTTTTGCCCTCTTCCCCACCCTCTAACATCTGTTAATGATGGCAGTACATGGAGCATTTTTGATGAAATGAAGCCATTCTAAGAACTATTACAAAGTCAAAGGTTTGGGGGAAAGGGAGAAAAAATCATTGAGTAAACATGCCTGTTTGAGACCTATTCACGTGCCAGCCACCTATTCATGTAAGTAACCTAATAATATATACAACTTTTTAACTCCATAGACTTATGGCCTTGACATTGGCTAGAAAGCCTCTAGTATTTCCCATTATTAATTTAATCAGATTTTCTTTTCTTTCATAGTGCGATGCCCACAGTCTTAGAGGTAAGAGGATAATTTAGAAAATCTTAAGCATTCCAAATGTCTTGGATTCTACAATCACCTATTTAAGCAAGGGATATGCCCACTTAAGTAATTAATCAACTTAAATTATCTACCATCTTGGAGAACACATAAATCAAAGTTATAATTCAGTACTCCCTGCCCCCCAAAACCCTCATTATTATTCTGATTTTTAGCTTTTAGAATAGTTTACCTGCTTCTAAATTTCATTATAAATGAGTTTGTTTAGCATATACTAAAAAAAATAGGTTGTTTGTCAAATAGTTTATTTAACATATACTCTACTCTGATACTTATTTTACTTAACACCAGGTAAAATGTATCCTTGTTGCTCCTGATAATAAATAATTTATGTTCAACAATGTATGATTAGAAAAAATAGAACGAATTTAGTAAAAATCCCTTCATGCCATTTATTTTTTATTTTTTATTAATTCACCATGAGATACACAGTTACAAAGCTGTTCATGCAATTTGTTTTTCCAGAAGAATTTGTAGTGCTAGAGAAATTGTATAGCAGGTAGGGCACTTGCCTTGTATACAGCCAACCTGGTCCAATCTGTGGCATCCTATATCATCTCCCCCACATATAGGGTGGGAAACCACCAGGAGCAGACTCTGAGCTCAGAGCCAGGGAATCAGCCTTGAGCACAACTGGTGTGTCCCCAAAGCCAAATAAATAAAATGAAGATGAATTTTTATGTTATAATATAATCAAAAGCTATTTATTCACTTTATTGTTCAAAGGCACAACTGTTCAAATGCAAGTTTCTTTTTAACTATCGAAAGAAGACTGCCCAAAAATTCTTGTGGTTTTTAAAAGAAATTCCATAGAATATACTCTGGGATATATTAGAGTTGCTGGAAAATATGGTGTGACAAACGTGTGGGAGTCAGAGGTTAGGTAAGACAGAAAATGGAACAGGGTGCTAATAATTGTTTTTTTTTTTTTTTTTTTTTTTTTTTTTTATAGACATTTTATTATACCACCGTGAGATATACAATTACAACGTTGTTCACACTTGGGGGTTTCGGTCACACAGTGTTCCAGAACCCCGCCCTCCACCAGTGCCCATTTCCCACCACCAATGTCCCCAATTCCCCCCGCCCCCCCACATCCCGCCTAAATGGCAGGTTCTTTATCTCCTCTCCTCTCCCTCTCTCTCTCCTCCTTCTCCCACACATTGTGGGTTGCACTACGATACACTTAGAAGCCATCATTTGCATTTTTTTGTCTGTCCTTAATGCTCAGTTCTATGTTAGCATCAGAACTTTAGACATTTATTCACTCATGTTCCTTTCTCTATCTAAACCAACCTCTGACTCCCACCCGCTTGTGGTAATTTCCACTTTTGGTAAGATCACCTAGTATATTTATGCCATGCAAATAAATGCAGTCATTCTATGTCTCTCCCTTTCCTTCTGACTAATTTCACTCAACATGATTCTTTCCATATCCATCCATTTATAGCAAAATTTCATAACTTCATTTTTTCTGACAGCTGCATAGTATTCCATCGTGTAGATGTACCACAGTTTCTTTATCCAGTCATCAGTTCTCGGGCATACTGGTTGTTTCCAGGTTTTGGCTATTGTGAACAGTGCTGCTATGAAAATAAAAGTGCGGATTGTGTTTCCGCTGTGCGTTTTTGGCTTTCCAGGGTATATTCCCAGGAGCGGTATGGCTGGGTCAAAGGGGAGCTCAATTTCTAGTCTTTGGAGGAATGTCCATATTGTTTTCCAAAAAGGTTGTACAAGTCGACATTCCCACCAACAGTGTATGAGAGTCCCCTTTTTCCCCACATCCACGCCAGCACTTGTTGCTTTTACCCTTTTGGATATGGGCCATTCTCTGTGGTGTGAGGTGATATCTCATTGTTGTTTTGATTTGCATCTCTCTGATGATTAGTGATGATGAGCATTTTTTCATATGCCTTTTGGCCATTCGGATTTCTTCCTTGTCAAAGTTTCTGTTCATCTCCTCTCCCCATTTTCTAATGGGGTTGGCTGTTTTTTTTTTATATAGCTGTACCAGTGCCTGATATATCCTGGATATTAACCCCTTATCAGATGGGTATTGGGTGAATATTCTTTCCCATTCCGTCGACTGTCTTTCTATCTTGGTCACTGTTTCTTTCGAGGTGCAGAAGCTCTTCAGTTTCATGTAGTCCCATATATTTATATTTTCTTCTAGTTGCTTTGCTAATGGTGCTTCACCTTTGAAGATGTCTTTAGCATCGATGTCGTGGAGGGTTTTTCCTATATTTTCTTCAACATACTTTATGGATTCAGGTCTGACATTGAGATCTTTAATCCATTTTGAACTGATTTTTGTGCAAGGTGTTAGACACAGGTCCAAATTCATTTTTTTTACATGTAGCTGTCCAGTTTTCCCAGCACCACTTGTTGAAGAGGCTTTCCTTACTCCAGTTTGGACTCTTTGCACCTTTATCAAAGATTAACTGATCATGTCTTTGAGGGTGGGTGTCAGGATACTCAACTCTATTCCATAGGTCCACCGGTCTGTTTTTATTCCAGTACCACGCTGTTTTAATTACTGCTGCTTTGTAGTACAGTTTGAGGTTGGGAAAGGTGATGCCTCCCATCTTCTTCTTCCCAAGGATTGCTTTAGCTATCCGTGGGGGCTTATTATTCCATATGAATTTCAGAAGTGTTTGGTCAATTTCTTTAAAGAATGTCATGGGAATCCTTATAGGAACCGCATTGAATCTGTACAAAGCTCTAGGGAGTATTACCATCTTAACAATGTTAATTCTCCCCATCCATGAGCAGGGAGTGTGTTTCCATTTCCTCGTGTCCTCTTTTATTTCTTGAAGCAGTGTCTTGTAGTTCTCTTTGTATAGATCCTTTACACACTTGGTTAAGCTGATTCCTAGGTATTTGATTTTCTGTGGCACAATTGTGAATGGAATCAATTTCTTAATATCCCTTTCTTCTCTTTCGTTATTTGTGTATAGGAAAGCCACCGACTTTTGGGTATTGATTTTGTACCCTGCCACTCTACTATACCTATCTATTGTTTCTAAGAGTTTTTGGGTCGAGAGTTTAGGGTTCTCTAGGTATAATATCATGTCATCTGCAAATAATGATAGCTTGATTTCTTCCTTGCCTATCTGGGTGCCCTTAATGTCCTTTTTCTTCTCTGATTGCTATGGCGAGTACCTCCAGTACTATATTGAATAAAAGAGGTGAGAGAGGGCAACCTTGTCGTGTTCCTGATCTTAAGGGGAAGGCTTTCAATTTTTTCCCCATTGAGAATGATACTCGCTGTGGGCTTTTGGTAGATGACTTTGACTATCTTGAGGAAGCTTCCTTCAATTCCCATTTTCTGGAGGGTTTTAATCATGAATGGGTGCTGGATCTTGTCAAATGCTTTTTCTGCATCTATCGATAGGACCATATGGTTTTTATTTTTTCTCTTATTGATGTGATGTATTATGTTGATTGATTTGCGAATGTTGAACCATCCTTGCATTCCCGGGATGAATCCTACTTGGTCATGATGTATGATCTTTTTGATGAGTCTTTGGATTCTGTTTGCTAGTATTTTGTTGAAGATCTTAGCATCTGTGTTCATCAAGGAGATTGGTCTGTAATTTTCCTTCTTTGTATTGTCTCTCCCTGCTTTGGGTATCAGGGTGATATGCGCCTCGTAGAAGCTGTTTGGGAGTGTTTCTGTTTCTTCTATTTCCTGGAAGAGCTTGAACAGGACTGGCAGTAGGTCCTCCTTAAAGGTTTGGTAGAATTCGCCAGTGAACCCATCTGGACCTGGGCTTTTGTGTTTGGGCAGACTTTTAATTACTGTTTCAATTTCCCCGATGGTGATAGGCTTATTTAGGTATTGGAGGTCTTCTTGTTTCAATCGTGGGAGGTTATAGGACTTCAGGAATTTATCCATTTCTTCTAGGTTCTCATGTTTTGTGGCATACAGGTTCTCAAAATAACCTCTGATGATCTTTTGTATTTCTGTTTTTTCTGTTGTGATGTCACCATTTTCATTTCTGATTCTGTTTATTTGGGTTCTCTCTTTCCCTGTCCTTACAAGTCTTGCCAGTGGCTTGTCGATCTTGTTTAATTTTTTCAAAAAACCAGCTCTTGGTTTCATTAATCTTTCGGATTGTTTTTTTTTGGTTTCCAGGTCGTTGATTTCCTCCCTAAGTTTCACTATTTCCTTCCTTCTGCCTGGGTTGGGCTTCCCTTGTTGCTCTTTTTCTAATATTTTCAGCTGTGAGGTCAGGTTATTTATATGGGCCCTTTCTTCTTTTCTGATGAATGCTTGCAGAGCTATGAACTTTCCTCTTAATACAGCTTTTGCTGTGTCCCACAAGTTCTGATAGTTGGTATCTTCATTGTCATTTGTTTCTAAGAATCTTTTGATTTCCTGTTTGATTTCTTCTATGACCCATTTGTTGTTCAGCAGTGAGCTGTTTAGTTTCCAGGTGTTTGGTTTAGCTCCCTGCTTCTGTGTATGGTTCACTACTATTTTCAGTGCATCGTGATCTGAAAAGATAGTCGACACAATTTCAATCTTTTTTATTTTGTTGAGGTATGCTTTGTGGCTCAGTATATGGTCTATCTTGGAGTATGTTCCATGTGCACTGGAAAAAAAAAGTGTATTCAGCTTTTTTTGGGATGAAAAGCCCTGTATATATCAACCAGCTCTCTTTCTTCTATTTCTTCCTTCAGGTCCAGTATTTCCCTGGTGAGTTTCAGCCTCGTCGATCTATCCATAGTCGATAAGGCAGTGTTGAAATCTCCGACTATTATTGTGCTACTGTTAATGTCTTCTTTGAGGTCTATTAATAGTCGTTTTACGTATTTTGCTGACCCCTCGTTTGGCGCATATATGTTTAGCAGTGTGATTTCTTCCTGGTAAACATACCCCTTAATTATTAAGAAATGGCCTTCATTGTCCCTTTTGATCTTTTTCAGCCTGAAATCTATATTGTCAGATACGAGTATGGCCACACCCGCCTTTTTGGAGGGGTTGTTTGCGTGGAGAATGGTCTTCCAGCCTTTGACTTTGAGTCTATGTTTGCTCTGGTTATTCAGATGTGTTTCTTGTAGGCAGCAGAATGTTGGATTCAGTTTTTTAATCCATTTTGCCACCCTGTGTCTCTTAATTGGTGCATTTAGACCGTTGGCGTTGAGCGAGATTATTGTCATTGGATTTTGTGCCATCTTTCTGTTTAACGTTGTTGTGGTTTTGGGTTGTCTTATTTTACAATAGACCCTTCAATCCTTCTTTTAGAGTTGGTTTTGAGTCTATGAATTTCTTGAGTTGTTGTTTATCCATGAAGTTGTGTATCTTTCCTTCGCATCTGAAAGTAAGTCTAGCTGGGTAAAGAATTCTTGGTGAGGCCTGGAGTTCATTGAGTCTTTTCACTATATCCCACCATTGTTTTCGGGCTTGGAGTGTTTCATCTGAGAAGTCTGCTGTAAATCTCAGGGATGCTCCTTTGTATGTGATTTCCTTCTTTGATCTTGCTGCTTTCAGTATTCTATCTCTGTCTATCGTTTTTGTCATTTTAATAAGGATGTGTCTTGGAGTATTCTTATTGGGGTTTCTTTTTAGCTGGTATCCTTCGGACCTCCTGTATCTGGGAGCATGCTTTCTTCAGTTCGGGAAACTTTTCAGCGATGATGGCTTTGACAGTATCTTCTTCATCAGGGTTTTCTTCTTGACCTTCTGGCACCCCAATGATGCGTATGTTGTTCCTTTTGGCTTCATCCCGATTTTCTCTGGTAGTCTGCTCGTTGATTGTGAGTCTTTTTTTCCATCTTCTGGTGTTGTCTACAGAATTTCTGAACCTCGTCTTCGAGATCACTAATTCTTTCTTCAGTAGCTGTTACTCTGCTTTGGAGGCCTTCTCCTGTGTTTTTCAGTTCACTTACCTCATTTTTAATATCTGTCATTTCTGCTTGTACTTTGGTCTGAAATTTACTCAATTCTGCTCTCAATTCCTCTTGTACTTTACTGAGTTTGTATTCCATTGTTTCTTTTATTTCCTTGTACATCTTTAACAGTTGCTTACGAAATTCCTTTTCAGAGAGGTTATATAGCTCATCGTTATTGCTGGACTCATCGGTATTAATAACTTCAATCGTAGAGCTTGAAGGACTTTTGCGCTGCTTTACCATAATGACTATCGTAGGTTGAAAATGAGTGTTCTGGGTGACTAGCCAGTAAAGTTAGTAGGTTTCTGAATTACTTTGCAGCTAGGGACGTATAGCAAAGAGTGTAGGGGACAAAGCTTAATGTTATGTCAGATAGAGAGAATATAATTGCGCGGACGCTAGCGTCCAGCGCGGTTTTGAATTTTGAGGTGTCTGTGGGTGGTTCAGGTGTCAGGGGGTCAGGGTGGAGGTCTTGCAGTGGGAGTTCCTGCGCCCGATGGAGTGCGGGTGGGGACCCTCCTCAAAGCTGGAGCCGTTTCTCCTGGAGCCCAGGGGTCAGGGGCAGCCGCCGCGGGAGCGCACCTGGTGGGAAGAGCGCAGGGGATCTGCTGGGCGTCGGGGCTGGATGGCGTCAGAGGGAGTTCCTGCGCCGATGGGTGCGGGTGGGGACCCTCCTCAAAGCTGGAGCCGTTTCTCCTGGAGCCCGGGGGTCAGGGGCAGCCGCCGCGGGGAGCGCACCTGGTGGGAAGAGCGCAGGGGATCTGCTGGGCGTCGGGGCTGGATGGCGTCAGAGGGGAGTTCCTGCGCCGATGGGTGCGGGTGGGGACCCTCCTCAAAGCTGGAGCCGTTTCTCCTGGAGCCCGGGGTCAGGGGCAGCCGCCGCGGGGAACACCTGGTGGGAAGAGCGCAGGGGATCTGCTGGGCGTCGGGGCTGGATGGCGTCAGAGGGAGTTCCTGCGCCCGATGGGTGCGGGGTGGGGACCCTCCTCAAAGCTGGAGCCGTTTCTCCTGGAGCCCGGGGTCAGGGGCAGCCGCCGCCGGGGGAGCGCACCTGGTGGGCGGTGCTAATAATTGTTGAGGGTACTAATGCCAACCTAGAACTGAGCATTAAATAGAGGCAAAAGGATACACATGGCAACCTTTTAATGTATGTTCTGTAATCCATAGTCTGGAGGGGAAGGAAAAGAGAAAGAGAGAGAAAGGGAAAGAAATAAAGAACCTGCCATGGAGGTGGGCTGGGGAAGGGGGGAGGGAACCGGGGACGTTGGTGGTGGGAGATGGGCACTGGTGGAGGGACGGGTGCTGGAACACTGTATGACCAAAACCCAAACATGAACTTTTTTAATTGTATATCTTTTTATTTGTATATCTCACGGTGGTATAATAAAATACTTAAAAAATATGGTGTGAATATGTTAAGAGTTTTGTACATGATGTTAGAGTTGTATAAAATGGTTGTACCAAGACGTCTACTTATCTACAAGTTTGCAAACCCTTTTGTGCAGTTTATATTTGTGCTTCCCCAGTAACAAGGATGAAAACACCTATTCATTTGTTTATAAACCCCTTAAATATATTTTTATGAAATACCTACTTGACACTAAATTTTAAAAAAGGTTTTTCTGCTCATAACGTTTCTGAAAAAAAATTGTGCATTTTCTACCAGCTTCAGTTCCCCAATTCTCCACTATTGTGTCATAGAATTTAGCTTAATTATGGCATCTTTTGCTAGCCTGCCCCCCCACTTTAAATGACAATGACAGGTACAGATGCTTCTGATCGGCTATAAAGAGTCATTTCCCATAACCCCCTCATCAGATTCAGTCATTTATCTCAGTGCACAGCACTTGGGGTAACACTTTACTCACTATTACTGGTTTATTATTACAATCAGATGATCAAAAGATTTCACAACTCTGTGCCCAGTCCTTCTTCTAAATGCATAGACTGATTTTCTGGGGTTAAGATTGCAAACACAGAGGCCTGGGGCATGTGGTTTAGAGAAGGTGACACCCTCTCTAGAGAAATCATTTTGTTACAGTCTTTTGTCTTTGGGCCAACACAGAGTCCTTTGGATTGCTTTGGACGTTTGGATTGCTAAGGACCCAGACTGCAGGATAGACAGAACTGGGGAGTAGTGGCTATGCACTGGATCTTTCTTTTCCCACAGTTAACTTGCCCTTTATCATCGTAATAAAAACACACACTCCTGCTGACACCTCCCCATCATTTTATGTGCATGTGATGCATAATTGTGTATGTTCATTTCATAGTCTTTAACTCGGTATTTTCATATTTCCCCTCATAAATCTGTGTAATTTGTCCTGGAAAACTCATATATGTTGATGTGTATATAACTCACATATGCGTATATTATATAAAGCATAGTATGTATATACTATATACATACATGTATATATACATATATATTCTATCCGAGTAGAGTGTCACTTGATCACTTGACATCCCGTTATATGTCGATTTGCTTGAGTGGGCACCAGTAACGTTTCCATTTGTCCCTGTTACGTGACAGTGTAGCCCAATGGCATCTGCTTGATCCAGAAATACCAAAAGTCTCAAACCGTTCATTCAGGGTGTTGACGAAGAAATATGACCATCTTGTAGGTGAACGGCCACATGATCTTTTGACGTCCTGTGGGATCCAGTGAGTAATGGCTCTAGTCCAGAAGTCGTCTACAAGTCACGTTACATGTCCAGCCCACCTGATTTTCGATGCCTTGGCAAATGAGACAGCATCCCTGATTCTCGATCTTTGACAGAGGTCAGAACTCTGGATTCCTTCTCTCACTTGAGAGGAATGATGTTCCAAGCATAGCTTTTTGATTCCTCTTTGGGAGACCAGAATAGCGTTCTCATCCTGCTATAGAGTAGAATGTATACATATATATATATATGTATATATATATCCATAGAGTAGATATATACTTATATATACATATATATACATATATATATGAGCTTTCAGGACAGACAGGTAGCTCAGGAAGCAGGTGCACATGTACAGGAGGAGGTAGGGCAGTTGCCTTGCATGCAGCTGAGCTGGCTAGATCCTGGCATCCTATTTGGTCCCCTAAGTACTTCCAGGAGTGATACATATACATGTATGTATATGTACCTATTATATATAATAGTTTATATATATACCATATATACAGATATTTGTATACATATATACATGTATATATATGTATATATGTATGCATTTATGTGTATATCACTGTCTCTCCCATTCATCATAGATTTGCTTGAGCGGGCACCAGAAATGTCCCCATATGTCCTGTCGCATGCTAGTAGAGCCCAAGGGCATCTGCTTGCTCCAGGACCATAAAGAGCCTCAAACCATTCTATCAGGTCATGGGAATGAGGTCTATAATTGTTACTGGAGAGACTCACAGACATGGGGCAGAGCTGCTACCAGCTCTCCCTGCGCCCAGCCGTTCAAGACGTGCCTGGAGGGATGGCAGGTTCTAGCCCTGACCCGCCAGCCCAGCAGAGCCTTGTAAGAATCCAGACAACCCCCACTCCATGAGGGCTGCCATTTCCCACATCCGGACTCCCCTCTTGTCAGAACTCCACCCAGCAGAAGAGCTGATCACAGCCCAGTTCTTGTGGCCGCAAGCAGCCACGCGGTTCATCAATAAATGCTGGAATCAGAGGTGACTACAAGAGTATGCCACCCGCGGCAGAGCCTGGCAAGCTACCCGTGTCGTATTTGATATCAAATACCAGTATGTATATATACGTGCATGTATATATCACATAGGAATATATAAAACTCACATAGGTATATGAGTTTTATGTATAATTGGAGTTTTATATGTGTATTTGTATATGTAACACCCACATATGAGTTTATATGTATAATCAGTTTCAAATCTATGTTTATATATTTTATACAGTTTTATATATAATTATATTTAGTTTTACATATAAATATTTATCTCATATATATTTAATTTTATATATAAATCCTATTTATATATTAACACATATATACATATGAGTTTATAAATATGGGGCACACTGTGAGTGATTCCTAAGCATGATAGGAAGCAGCCTCCAAGCACCACGAGGTGAGTCAGAGCATGTCCACATGAGACTTCTGTCTGGTTCCAGCACAGGAGCATAGGACAATCAGCCAGGTCTATCCAAAGGGAAGGATCTGGGGCTGCAACCCCCACTCACAGGGCCGGCCCCAGCACCACCGTCCCTGAGCACCAGGACAAGCACTCCAAGGCCGAGCACCGCTAGCAGGTCCCTGGGACCCTCTGGGTTCTTGTCTTGAGGATTTCTCCCAATTAAAGAAAAATATGGCTTCAAGCACCCTCAAGGATGTAGCTACCTCTAGAAAATATAAAGGCCAGGCCCTACTCACCACAGCCCACCCCAGCTCAGCCCAGGAATTGTACCCGCATCCATAAAATATATATTATTCTATAACTATATTATATATCATGTATACACATATAAACTATGTCATCCTAACTTTACTTTGTATAAAACAAGACTCTCTTTTTTGAGGTGAGTATGCCGTGTATACACCAGCTGTGACTAGGGGTTACCCTGGCTCTGCCCTCAGGAGATCATTCCTGGAAGTACTTAGGGGATCAAACAGGATGCCAGGATCAAACCCAGGTCAGCTGCATGCAAGGCACGTTTCCTACCTGCTGTACATGAGAGCCAGCCTCCTGAGCTACCTGTCTGTCCTGAAACTCATGTACTGTGGTTAGAGCAATAATACAGCAGGTTGGATATTTGCTTGCATACAACTTTGGAGATTAGTGCAATGTCTCTGCTGGTTAGATATTTCCCAATTTATATGTTGCCTCACAGTCTTATCACAACTATTTGAGGTAGTATCACATGGCAAAAACACCTCCTTTAGCAATATTTAATCTACAAACTCATGCACATAGTCTCATAGCATTATCAAGCCATTTTCTTCACAGGACTGGGAAGCAAGCATTTGAGTACTGTGAATGTGCACATCTGTGGGATGAATGCACAGGAGTTGACCATTGATTTCAGATGTAGAAGGAACATTAGAAATAAATTCGCAAATTCCCTTTGTCTTATAAATAAAAAACTGAAAGTGAGATCTAGATTTTTGTTATTATTTCTATTTTTTTAAAATTCTATTAATAATGGTTTCTCATGGACATGATTCTAACACCACACCCATCACCAGTGTATTGGTCTCTCCCCCAATCACCCACACCCCTTCCCTCTCACTCCCTCAACTCGGTTGTGTGGATCATTTTCCTCATTATGTTGTCTTTGGATATTTATTTCTACCTCACTGTATATCTTTAAGTTCCACACATGAAAGAGATCATTCTACCTGTCCCTTATATTTTAAGTAACTTAGCCCTGGTCACATACCTATCTGAACCAGAACTAAGGACACTTTCTCAAACTTTCCATTTGATGATGTATAAAAGAAGAAAAATGGTTTCTAAAGGCCCTGAAGTGAACTCAGACATCCATGGTGCAAGCTTTGCTGCTGTAGAATTGAGTGGCACCAGGACACTCCTGGATTCCCTCAGCATATTCAGATTAGCCCTAGAGGCCCCCTGCTTTCCCAGCTATGGCTCTGGGCATCCTCAGTTTCACGTCTCTGCCTCCAGGGTTCAACTACTTAGAGAGTTGGTATCTTTGGACATGGCCATTGGCCTGAGTACTGTGCTTCCACCCAAAAGATTTTTAAAAGAAGGGAAAAAAACCACTAAAGAAATAAATTGAGAAGGGGATGTATTGGTTCACATAATTAGTTTATAGTGAACAATTGTGAATAGTCAACATCCTTTGGCCACAACTTTATGCCCCATTATGATCTGATTTAGTTAAATTTCTTTTAATTGCACGTGTTTGATAAGTATAAATAGTGTTTTAAGGCTCCAGGGTGAAACCCAAGCATAAAAGACTCCATGTCATTTTTTCTTGAGGAGCAGATGAATGAACACTGGTAAACAGTGGGTATACAAGCATTAAAGGCAAAAGCCTAAAAGATATTTTATTTATGACTTTCTCGCTCCATCTCTAATGTTGGCCATTGACTTTCTGACTCCTTTTCTCAACTTGTGTTATAAAGTTATAGGTATGGATATAAATGTTTATAAAAATATGAAGTCACAGTAGTGTTAATATTTATGACTTAGCTCTATAATGTGGCCTCAAAAATAATAAAGAAGAAAATATATCACAAGTTAACACTAATATTTTCATTTCCAATTTACCATTATAGAATTTATTTTTAGAATTATAGATTTTATTGAAGGGCATGTTTATATAGAATTTATTTAGAAGATTATAAATTTTAACCAAGATATGCAATTTAAAATTTGTATATCTTATTTTACTTTATAAATATTAGCTTTTTAAATTAATTTTTTTAAAAGATGAGTGGTGGATCTTGATTACAGGAGTATTTTTTTTATTCCTTTAAGCTTTGTTTATACCTTCAAGATGTTTTACAATCAATAAATATGCCATAGTTCTTAGGTTATAAAATGGGAAAGGAATATGGGGAGATAATAGAAGAGGGGGTTGAGTATGTCTCTTTGTGTGTGTGACTGACTTATAGTTTAATCCCCAACATTGCATATTCCCTCAAATATCACAGGGTATTGCCCTAGGGCCCCCAAATGCTAGCTCCTCAAGTAATACTTGGGAGGGACCCCAAAAAGGAAAAAATTAACTATAGCTGAAAAACAATTAAGATTAGGTTAAATATGGATTTTATAATGTTTACTTTTTTTGTTTTAAGTACAATATTTTAAAGGGAATTTTTTCTAGAATGACTTCTATGTACATGTTAGATAACTTATATGCTATCTAGAGATAACATATAGAATAACATGTATTCTATCTAGAGAATACATGAATGTGTCATGTTATTTTCTTCCTGATTCCAAAGCTCATAATACAAGTGATATGCAGTAGAAATGGGAAGGAAAGGGAAGGGTCAACACCTACTGAGACAATTTCTAGCTGCCTGTTTGTACAGCACACCTCAACACTTAGTAAGTTGAAGTAGCAACAAGCATATTATTTTCTATAGTTCTGTGAGTACCCTGGTTTATTTAGGTTAGTATCATTGGGGCCACATAGATAGATATGACAGAACTGCAATTGGATTGAGAGCTTGCTCATATTTTCTCGTTTTGGTGGAAATGCATCAATTCCAGCCCACAATTTTTAATGATCATCAAATCATCTCTGAATCTTGGTGAAGATTGTCATTGCTTTTTCCCTTTGCAAGGGAGAAAGAAGGTACATCAGAGAAAATGATAACTCGCATAACACTTAGCAATCACAGCAAACCTATATGCTAGCTCAGTTTCATCTGAGGTTTGTATCCATGCTTGCTGTTAACACAGTCCTTATCTTGTGTTTTTATTAGATTAAAACTAACAGAGTCTGCTGTTCAGTGGACTTCAGAAGTCCTTCCTCCAAGATTTCTTTTTTCATCCCTACAAACATGTTCAAAGGTGACATTTTTCATGACTCTGCAAATACAGCATAACTTTTTATTCCGATTTCTCTTTATGACTATCCAGCTGATTCCCTAGACACAGAATTAAAACACTGAAACTCCTATTAGTTTACAAATGCCTTAGTGATAACAGCTAAAATTTCAGAATTTTCCTTTAATGGGAAACGTTTGAGACTACCCCCATGAGAAGCTGCACAAGGTCACTGAGCCCCTCAGTAGAGGGACTGACTTTGGAGAAAGGTGTGAAAGGTCATTTTTCCAAAGATGATGTTTTCACTACCCCAAAATGGAAATCAACTTCCATAAATAAAATGACCTGATTTGATTAAGTCAGATCATCTAATGTCAAGCTTCTCACACTATAGACAATGCTAAACATCATAGACATATGCATCAATATACTAATCAATATTAATGAAGAAGTGTACCAAAGGACTTGGTAAAACCTTCATAAGCTTAGGAAAGAAGAAATAATCTTTTTCTACTTGTTTGAAAATGACATTGCCAGAACAATGAACACTGGTTGCTCCAGGTACTCTAAGTGAAAATGGACATAATTACTGTTAATTTCCAAATCTCAAAAGCCTAACTCATGATCTACACAAAGAAAATATCTGACCAATATTTAAAGAAGGAATGAATGATAAATTATTGATCATTTGAATTTGAAATTCCCTTGACCTACCTTCCTCCTTATCCCTCAGTTGAGATTCTGAACACTATGTGTCATCTTTTCTTTCACCGTATCTTTTTTCTAGAGCTTGATACTGAAAATTAGAGTTTAGATTCATATCAATGACTGAACCTTATAAATCCAATGGTTTCTCTCGCCCCTTGTCTCCAAGTTGTCGTAGTTTAGGTTCTATAAAATACTTGTGATTCATGCTCTTGAGAGCAAATGGAAGATTTGTCTTCTTGTAATGGTATTTTGGATCCTACCGTTTTTCCATATTCAAAAAGAAGTAAAAATAGAGAATGTCCAATAATTTATGGAAGAAAGGAATTCACAAAGTTTGGAAATACAGTGAGTTCAAAGAAATATAAACACAAGTTCAAAAGTGGAGAAACTATAAATTAACAAAAGCATGAATAAGAAATAAACTAGTAAATTTAATAGTAAAACAAAGACAAATTGCTTTAAAAATAATAAATGATCAGTACCATTAGCAGTCAAAGAACAATAGAATATTATTTCCCAATTATTAGACTATCAATTAAGTGGGAGGGGGAAAATAAAGATGTTTTTAACCTCACATGGATAATTGACCACAGACTAGACAGTTACTCTGACACTCACTCTACAAATCTTAAAGGAAAGAGTAGATTATGTGAAGCAATGTAAACAAATATGATTAAAAAAAACAGAAGGGTTTTAGAAGGATTAACTTTGTTAAAATAGCAATACTCCCCCAAAGCATTATACACATTCAATGCTATCCCTATAAGGGTACCTATGACATTTTTCCAAAGAAGTAGATCAAATACTACTGAAACTCACATGGAACAATAGACCCCCATTAATAGCTAAAGCAATTCTTAGGGAAAAGAAGATAGGAAAGTACTTTCAATGAGTGGTGCTGGGAAACTGGACAGCTACATGCAAAAAAATTAACTTAGACCTCTTTCTAATGCCAAGCACAAAAGTTAAATCAAAATTGATTCAAAATCTCAATATCAGGCCTGACTCTCTAAGGTGCACAGAGGAAAAACCCTCCATGACATTGATCCTGAAGGGATCCTCAAAGATGAAACAACACTGACCAAGGAAGTGGAAGCAAAGTTAAGCAAATGGGACTACATAAAACTAAGAAGCTTCTGCACCACAAAGGAAATGGTGATCAAGATGCAAAGTCAACCCAAGGAATTGGAAAAATTATTTATCCAATACCCATCTGATAAAGGGTTGCTGTCTGAGATGTATAAGGCACTGGTAGATCTTTTACCATAAAAAAAATCCAACCTCATCAATAAATGGGGAGAAGAAATGAACAGAATCTTTTCCAAAGAAGAAATACAAATGGCCAAAAGACACATGAAAAACTGCTCTATATTGCAAAACATCAAGGAGATGCAAATCAAAAACAACAATGAGATACCTGATGCAACAAAGCCTGGCACACATCAAAAAGAACAAGAGCAACCAGTGCTGGAGTGGATTAAGGGAGAAAAGGACTCTTATTCATTGATAGTGGGAATGCCAACTGGACCAGCCTTTTTGGAAAACAATGTGGTCATTTCTCAAAAAGCTAGAAAATGAGGTTCCACATGACCTAACAATACCACTTCTTAAAATATACCTTGGGAGCCAAAAAATATTGGAAGCCCAAAAATGCACAGCAGAAATGCCATCTGAATTTCTATGTTTATTGCAGCACATTCACAGCAGCCAGAATCTGGAAATGACCCGAGTGCCTGAGAACAGATGACTGGATAAAGAACTGTGATACATCCACACAATGGAATACTGTGCAGCCACCAAGGAAAATGAAGTCATGAAGCTTGCATATAAATGGGTGAACATGGAAAATATCATGCTGAGTGAAATGTGTCAGAGGGAAAACTATATGGTTATATGATTGGACTCATTTGTGGGATGTTAAACAAACAAGTCAACATAGTATGAGACCCAAGGACAGTGGAAAAAAGGATCAGGAGGAATGGTCCACAGTTGGAAGCTAGCCACAAGAGGTGTTGTAGGAAGGGCATCTCTGATAGAGAAGGGATCGCTATACCAAAGGGAGTTGAATATGATTATTCTGTGCAGGAACTGAGTGCTAAAAGTAGGCAAAGTGACAAACATGATAACCTTTGAGTACCAGTATTGCAAGTCATAATATCCAAAAGGGAAAGAGAGAGAAAGAGAAAGAGAGGGGGGGGGAAGTGCCTGCTAGTAGAGGTAGACTAGGGAAAAGGGAGTGGGATGGACACTGGAGACACTGGTGGGAAAATGCCCACTGGGTAAGGGCCAGAGGATGGGACACTGTGTGACTGAAACCCAATCATGAACAACTTTCAATTGTGTATGTCGTGGTGATTCAATTTTTAAATATCTTTATCTATATAGAGATATATCAATTTCAAAAAAACCCTGAAGGGTCTCTGTTCCTGACAGCCCTGTGTTCTAAGAAGATATTCACACTGTCTGTAGCAGACAGTGAGCTTGGGTGAAAAATATACAATGAATCCATACAAGTCAAAACTTGGAAGAGAAAGAATAGAGAGAAAGAAGAGGAGGGAAAGCTCAGGGTCAGGGCATCTGCTTTGCCTGGTGGGATGTGTGAGAGGCCCTGTGTTGGAGCCTTGGAAAACACACAAACATGCACACACACATACGCAAATGCACATATGCACACAGTGAGCAGTGAAATCTCATCCACATACACATGTTTATAAGATGAACAGGTAGTAAGGAGAAAAATAGCTAATAAGCACTTAAAAGCATAGTGTTGGTTAAATCTTCACACCTATGGACTGATGAAAATAGAAACATTTTTAATGATCCAACTAAGGCAGAGCTAAAAAAAACATAATTTATGGTAGTACCTGTGCATTCATTTTTAAATATGTAAATATAAACATGAAAAGCAATTTTTAAAAAATATCAAAAAATTGAGCCATCAACAACTAGGCTAATAACCAACTATCTAGAACATTTGAGGAAGTGAGATTTAATTCTTCTGGTAATGGCAGCAGGTAAGCTCCTTCTTTGCTGGACTTGTCTGTCCTCGAGAGCGCAGCATTGTTCCAGCAAGGCAACATTGCTCTGACATCCATCTGGCTTCTCCTTGGTGTGTGTCACACAGGACTGAAGTTTCCTCACTCAAATGGGTAGTCAAAAAATAGGGCCAACAGTTTCACAGCTCTGTGACTGAAGGATAGGTATTCTTCCTCAGTGAGACCCAGAGCTGAGGTAGTGACTGTGTTGTCTCTCTGAGACCACAGTGACAATAGAAAAAAAAACCCTCTAGCTTTCCATACCAGGAAAACAGAAAAACTCTTATTTCCTGACCAGGAGAGTTATGTGTGTGTCAGCTGGCATCATTCATAAAGAGATTTTTTCTCTAGAGGGTTACCTTTAGGAGGATCTTTATGTTCATGGCAATTATGATGAAAGTTTTGAGCTAACACCCTTAAATGTTGACTTATGGTATCGATCATGAATTGGTGGGAGGAAGGGAAGGAGGGAGGGAGGGAAGGAGGGAGGAAGAATGGAAGGAAGGAAGGGAGGGAGGGAGGGAGGAAGGAAGGAAGGAAGGGAGGAAAGAAGGGAGGGGAGGGAGGAAGGAAGGGAGGAAGGGAAGGAAGGGAGGAAGAAGGAAGGAAGGGAGGAAGGGAAGGGAGGGAGGGAGGAAGGGAGGAATAGGGAGGAAGGAAGGGAGGAAGGGAAGAAGGAAGGAAGGAAGGAGGGGAGGGAGGAAGGGAGGAATAGGGAGGAAGGAAGGAGGAAGGGAAGAAGGAAGGAAGGAAGGGAGGGAGGGAGGAAGGAAGGAAGGAAGGGAAGAAGGAAGGAAGGAAGGAAGGGAGGGAGGGAGGAAGGAAGGAAGGGAAGAAGGAAGGAAGGAAGGGAGGGAGGAGAGGAAGGAAGGAAGGAAGGGAGGGAGGGAGGGAGGGAGGGAGGAGGGGGAGGAAGGAAGGAAAGGAAGGAGGGAGGGAGGAAGAAGGAAGGAAGGAAGGGAGGGAGGAGAGGAAGGAAGGAAGGAAGGAAGGAGGGAGGGAGGAAGGAAGGAAGGGAGGGAGGAAGGAAGGAAGGAAGGAAGGAAGGAAGGAGGAGGGATCAGGAGGAGGGAAGAAGAAAGGAGAGTAAGAAAATGAAGACTTTGTACTGAGCTTGTCACTTTCCTGGCTCTGTGTGTATCCAGCTCTGACAGGATCTCACTATATTTGATTCTGTTTGATGAGCTTGGGGTAGAACTGCCTATGAAATCAAACTCCCACTTAACTTTTCTACCCCTGAGGAGGGGGATCAGTGAGGTGCCAAGAATTAAAAGACTCCTTTCTTCCTCCACCCCCAGAAAACATCTGTCCTGGTGGTAGTGACAAAATAGCAAAAGTAAAAAGAGCTCTGGCACCAAATAGGGTTATCAACATATATCAGCACCTATAATGTAAATAATTATATGATGAACTGACAGTAGCACCATCAATTTTCTAGTGGCCATTATATTTCAGGGTCCTGACCAAAGAAGCAATTCAGGTGATTTGATGTAACTAGATCCATGTTTTTGGCAGCTCCAATTTTCCTGTGCAATATTTCTAAGCTGATAGTGAAACCAAGGTGAGATAATAGCTTCCCTTTCCAAATTTATTATGAGCTCAGAACCTTCCAAATATAAGAAATATTTTAAAAATAGTTGAAGGAAGTAGGAAAGTTAAAAGAGAGAAAAGAAAAGAAGAAACAAAGAAAAGGAAGGTGGAAAGGGAAAGGTATAAAAAGAAAAGAAAAGAGAATGGAAGAGGAAGGGAATAGTATTTATTGGTCATCTTTAAAGATATCTGTTGAGGTTTTCTTTTACTGTATTTTTTGCTAATAATTACAACAGTCTTGCATGGGAAGCATTATGATTCTCTGTTTAAAGTGAGCAGTTTGAGGAAATAAATTGCTCAAGGTCATTCATCTAGGAAGTTGACAGATGATTCAAAGTCATACCCTCAGAGTACAGTTCACTTTCTTTCCACTCTCATAGTGTTTATGAATAAAGTCCAAGAGCTACACACACGGTAGTCTCTAGATGACACATTTCAATTAGACACATGGCAGTCTTTATATTGGCACATTTCAGAATGATTTGTACAATCTTGTTTGACTTCTACACTGGGGAATTTTCAAAAAGATGCTCCACAAATTAAGGTGTTCCAATAAGCAGATTTAATAGCAACATGGGAAAAATGAACTGAATCCAGCACCCTTATTATGCAGATCAATTAATTAAACTGGGGTAAATTCTCACTCTCAGTTGCTAACTTGGCTGAACTTCTGTCCTAGCTATAAGCCAGAATAATTGGGCCCATAAAAATCATCCACTTTCAACTTAGGTAACTTCCTCTACCTCACTCTCATTTTAGTTTTCCTAAACTTGTATTAAAGAGCTTTCTATATCTAAATCAGTAGGGGTGCATTAAAAAATAACAGATCCTATGACCATACACAAGATTACTGAATCATAGGAATGGATCTCAGAAATAAAGCATTTATTATTATGCCCTGTATTTATCCCATGTTTACGAAAGGGAGAAAGAAAAGATATAAAGAACCTGCCATTTAGGCAGGCTATGGGAGGGGAGGGAATTGGGGACATTGGTGGTGGGATATGGGCATTTGTGGAGGGCGGGTGCTGGAACACTACGTGACCGAAAACCTCCAATCATGGAACAACCGTTGTATTGTATATCTCACGGTGGTATAATAAAATATTTAATTAAAAAAACCTTGTTTAGCAGGATTTGTTGAAATTCTAGAATATGCAAACCAAGATCAATGAAATAAAATCTGTTATATAACTTAGCAAAGCAGCCTCTAAATATAGGTTATCAAGTCTCTCTCTTATCTTCGCTCATTACCAGGTATAATCTACTAGAAGT
>JAJIBD010036085.1:0-19017 GCA_021461705.1 Cryptotis parvus
GGGGTTTCGGTCACATAGTGTTCCAGCACCCGCCCTCCACCAGTGCCCATTTCCCACCACCAATGTCCCCAATTCCCTCCCCCCCCCACATCCTGCCTAAATGGCAGGTTCTTTTTCTCTTTTTCTCTCCCTCTCTCTCTCTTCCTTCTCCACACATTGTGGGTTGCACTACATACACTTAGAAGCCATCATTTGCATTTTTTGCCTGTATTTAATGCTCAGTTCTATGTTGGTATCAGACCTTTTGACATTTATTCACACATGTTCCCTTCTCTATCTTACCTAACCTCTGACTCCCACCGCTTGTGGTAATTTCCACTTTTGGTAAGATCACCTGATATATTTATGTCATGCAAATAAATGCAGTCATTCTATATCTCTCTCTTTCCTTCTGACTAATTTCACTCAACATGATCCTTTCCATGTCCATCCATTTATAGGCAAATTTCATAACTTCATTTTTTCTAACAGCTGCATAGTATTCCATTGTGTAGATGTACCACAGTTTCTTTATCCAGTCATCAGTTCTCGGGCATACTGGTTGTTTCCAGGTTCTGGCTATTGTGAATAGTGCTGCTATGAAAATAAAAGTGCGGATTGTGTTTCCGCTGTGTGTTTTTGGCTTCCCAGAGGTATATTCCCAGGAGTGGTATGGCTGGGTCAAAGGGAGCTCAATTTCTAGTCTTTGGAGGAATGTCCATATTGTTTTCCAGAAAGGTTGTACAAGTCGACATTCCCACCAACAATGTATGAGAGTCCCCTTTTCCCCGCATCCACGCCAGCACTTGTTGCTTTTACCCTTTTGGATATGGGCCAGTCTCTGTGGTGTGGGGTGATATCTCATTGTTGTTTTGATTTGCATCTCTCTGATGATTAGTGATGATGAGCATTTTTTTCATATGCCTTTTGGCCATTCGAATTTCTTCCTTGTCAAAGTTTCTGTTCATCTCTTCTCCCCATTTTCTAATGGGGGTTGGCTGTTTTTTCTTATATAGCTGTACCAGTGCCTGATATATCCTGGATATTAACCCCTTATCAGATGGGTATTGGGTGAATATTCTTTCCCATTCTGTGGACTGTCTTTCTATCTTGGTCACTGTTTCTTTCGAGGTGCAGAAGCTCTTCAGTTTCATGTAGTCCCATATGTTTATATTTTCTTCTAGTTGCTTTGTTAATGGTGTTTCACCTTTGAAGATGTCTTTAGCTTCAATGTCGTGGAGGGTTTTTTCCTATATTTTCTTCAACGTACTTTATGGATTCAGGTCTGATATTGAGATCTTTAATCCATTTTGATCTGATTTTTTGTGCAAGGTGTTAGACACAGGTCCAAATTCATTTTTTTACATGTAGCTGTCCAGTTTTCCCAGCACCACTTGTTGAAGAGGCTTTCCTTACTCCAGTTTGGACTCTTTTGCACCTTTATCAAAGATTAACTGATCATGTCTTTGAGGGTGGGTGTCAGGATACTCAACTCTATTCCATAGGTCCACAGGTCTGTTTTTTATTCCAGTACCACGCTGTTTTAATTACTGCTGCTTTGTAGTACAGTTTGAGGTTGGGAAAGGTGATGCCTCCCATCTTCTTCTTCCCAAGGATTGCTTTAGCTATCCGTGGGGGTTTATTATTCCATACGAATTTCAGGAGTGTTTGGTCAATTTCTTTTAAAGAATGTCATGGGAATCCTTATAGGAACCGCATTGAATCTGTACAAAGCTCTAGGGAGGTATTACCATCTTGACAATGTTAATTCTCCCCATCCATGAGCAGGGAATGTGTTTCCATTTCCTCGTGTCCTCTTTATTTCTTGAAGCAGTGTCTTGTAGTTCTCTTTGTATAGGTCCTTTACACACTTGGTTAAGCTGATTCCTAGGTATTTGATTTTCTGTGGCACAATTGTGAATGGAATCGATTTCTTAATATCCCTTTCTTCTCTTTAGTTATTTGTGTATAGGAAAGCCACCGACTTTTGGGTATTGATTTTGTACCCTGCCACTCTACTATACATATCTATTGTTTCTAAGAGTTTTTGGGTCGAGAGTTTAGGGTTCTCTAGGTATAATATCATGTCATCTGCAAATAATGATAGCTTGATTTCTTCCTTGCCTATCTGGGTGCCCTTAATGTCCTTTTCTTCTCTGATTGCTATGGCGAGTACCTCCAGTACTATATTGAATAAAAAGAGGTGAGAGGGGCAACCTTGTCGTGTTCCTGATCTTAAGGGAAGGCTTTCAATTTTTCCCCCATTGAGAATGATACTCGCTGTGGGCTTTTGGTAGATGGCTTTGACTATCTTGAGGAAGCTTCCTTCAATTCCCATTTTCTGGAGGGTTTTAATCATGAATGGGTGCTGGATCTTGTCAAATGCTTTTTCTGCATCTATCGATAGGACCATATGGTTTTTATTTTTTTCTCTTATTGATATGATGTATTATGTTGATTGATTTGCGAATGTTGAACCATCCTTGCATTCCGGGATGAATCCTACTTGGTCATGATGTATGATCTTTTTTGATGAGTCTTTGGATTCTGTTTGCTAGTATTTTGTTGAAGATCTTAGCATCTGTGTTCATCAAGGAGATTGGTCTGTAATTTTCCTTCTTTGTGTTGTCTCTCCCTGCTTTGGGTATCAGGGTGATATGCGCCTCGTAGAAGCTGTTTGGGAGTGTTTCTGTTTCTTCTATTTCCTGGAAGAGCTTGAACAGGACTGGCAGTAGGTCCTCCTCCCAAAGGTTTGGTAGAATTCGCCAGTGAACCCATCTGGACCTGGGCTTTTTGTGTTTGGGCAGACTTTTAATTACTGTTTCAATTTCCTCGATGGTGATAGGCTTATTTAGGTATTGGAGGTCTTCTTGTTTCAATCGTGGGAGGTTATAGGACTTCAGGAATTTATCCATTTCTTCTAGGTTCTCATGTTTTGTGGCATACAGGTTCTCAAAATAACCTCTGATGATCTTTTGGATTTCTGTTTTTTTCTGTTGTGATGTCACCATTTTCATTTCTGATTCTGTTTATTTGGGTTCTCTCTTTTTCCCTGTCCTTACAAGTCTTGCCAGTGGCTTGTCGATCTTGTTTAATTTTTTCAAAAAACCAGCTCTTGGTTTCATTAATCTTTCGGATTGTTTTTTTTTTGGTTTCCAGCTCGTTGATTTCCTCCCTAAGTTTCACTATTTCCTTCCTTCTGCCTGGGTTGGGCTTCCCTTGTTGGTCTTTTTCTAATATTTTCAGCTGTGAGGTCAGGTTATTTATGTGGGCCCTTTCTTCTTTTCTGATGAATGCTTGCAGAGCTATGAACTTTCCTCTTAACACAGCTTTTTGCTGTGTCCCACAAGTTCTGATAGTTGGTATCTTCATTGTCATTTGTTTCTAGGAATCTTTGGATTTCCTGTTTGATTTCTTCTATGACCCATTTGTTGTTCAGCAGTGAGCTGTTTAGTTTCCAGGTGTTTGGTTTAGCTCCCTGCTTCTGTGTATGGTTCACTACTATTTTCAGTGCATCGTGATCTGAAAAGATAGTTGACACAATTTCAATCTTTTTTATTTTGTTGAGGTATGCTTTGTGGCTCAGTATATGGTCTATCTTGGGTATGTTCCATGTGCACTGGAAAAAAATGTGTATTCAGCTTTTTTTTGGGATGAAAAGCCCTGTATATATCAACCAGCTCTCTTTCTTCCATTTCTTCCTTCAGGTCCAGTATTTCCCTGGTGAGTTTCAGCCTCGTCGATCTATCCATAGTCGATAAGGCAGTGTTGAAGTCTCCGACTATTATTGTGCTACTGTTAATGTCTTCTTTGAGGTCTATTAATAGTCGTTTTTAAGTATTTTTGCTGGCCCCTCGTTTGGCGCATATATGTTTAGTAGTGTGATTTCTTCCTGGTATACATACCCCTTAATTATTAAGAAATGGCCTTCATTGTCCCTTTTAACCTTTTTCAGCCTGAAATCTATATTGTCAGATACGAGTATGGCCACACCCGCCTTTTTGGAGGGGTTGTTTGCGTGGAGAATGGTCTTCCAGCCTTTGACTTTGAGTCTGTGTTTGCTCTGGTTATTCAGATGTGTTTCTTGTAGGCAGCAGAATGTTGGATTCAGTTTTTAATCCATTTTGCCACCCTGTGTCTCTTAATTGGTGCATTTAGACCGTTGACGTTGAGAGAGATTATTGTCATTGGATTTTTGTGCCATCTTTCTGTTTAACCTTGTTGTGGTTTTTGGGTTGTCTTATTTTACAATAGACCCTTCAATCCTTCTTTTAGAGTTGGTTTTGAGTCTATGAATTTCCTGGAGTTGTTGTTTATCCATGAAGTTGTGTATCTTTCCTTTCACATCTGAAAGTAAGTCTAGCTGGGTAAAGAATTCTTGGTGAGGCCTGCAGTTCATTGAGTCTTTTCACAATATCCACCATTGTTTTCGGGCTTGGAGTGTTTCATCTGAGAAGTCTGCTGTAAATCTCAAGGATGCTCCTTTGTATGTGATTTCCTTCTTTGATCTTGCTGCTTTCAGTATTCTATCTCTGTCTATCGTTTTTGTCATTTTAATAAGGATGTGTCTTGGAGTATTCTTATTGGGGTTTCTTTTTAGCTGGTATCCTTCGGACCTCCTGTATCTGGGAGCATGCTTTCTTCAGTTCGGGAAACTTGTCAGCGATGATGGCTTTGACAGTTTCTTCTTCATCAGGGTTTTCTTCTTGCCCCTTCTGGGACCCCAATGATGCGTATGTTGTTCCTTTTGGCTTCATCCCGATTTTCTCTGGTAGTCTGCTTCATTGATTGTGAGTCTTTTTCCATCTTCTGGTGTTGTCTACAGAATCTCTGAACCTCGTCTTCGAGATCACTAATTCTTTCTTCAGTAGCTGTTACTCTGCTTTGGAGGCCTTCTCCTGTGTTTTTCAGTTCACTTACCTCATTTTTAATATCTGTCATTTCTGCTTGTACTTTGGTCTGAAATTTACTCAATTCTGCTCTCAATTCCTCTTGTACTTTACTTGAGTTTGTATTCCATTGTTTCTTTTTATTTCCTTGTACATCTTTTAACAGTTGCTTCCGAAATTCCTTTTCAGAGAGGTTATATAGCTCATCGTTATTGCTTGACTCATCGGTATTATTAACTTCAATCGTAGAGCTTGAAGGACTTTTGCGCTGCTTTACCATAATGACTATCGTAGGTTGAAAATGAGTGTTCTGGGTGACTAGCCAGTAAAGTTAGTAGGTGTCTGAATTACTTTTGCAGCTAGGGACGTATAGCAAAGAGTGTAGGGGACAAAGCTTAGTGTTATGTCAGGTAGATAGAATATAATGCTCGCGAGACGCGCTAAGCGTCCACGCGGTTTTGAATTTTGAGGTGTCTGTGGGTGGTTCAGGTGTCAGGGTCAGGGTGGGGTCTTGCAGTGGGAGTTCCTGCGCCCGATGGGTGCGGGTGGGGACCCTCCTCAAAGCTGGAGCCATTTCTCCTGGAGCCCAGTGCCCAGGGGCAGCCGCCGTATGGGAACGCACCTGGTGGAAGAGCGCAGGGGATCTGCTGGGCGTCGGGGCTGGATGACGTCAGAGGAGTTCCTGCACCGATGGGTGCGGAGTGGGGACCCTCCTCAAAGCTGGAGCCGTTTCTCCTGGAGCCCCAGGGTCAGGGCAGCCGCCGCGTGAGCGCACCTGGTAGGAAAGCGCAGGGATCTGCTGGGCGTCGGGGCTGGATGGCGTCAGAGAGGAGTTCTACGCCGATGGGTGGGTGGGGACCCTCCTCAAAGCTGGAACCATTTCTCCTGGAGCCCGGGGTCAGGGGCAGCGCGCCACGAAGCACCTGGTGGGAGAAGAGCGCAGGGATCTGCTGGGCGTCGGGGCTGGATGGCGTCAGAGGGGTTCCTGCGCCGATGAAGTGCGAGGTGGGGACCCTCCTCAAAGCTGGAGCCGTTTTTCCTGGAGCCGGTGGTCAGGGGCATGCCGCCGCACGGGCAGCACCTGGTGGGCGGTGCTAATAATTGTTGAGGTACTAATGCAACCTAGAGCAGGCATTAAATAGAGGCAAAAGGATACACATGGCAACCTTTTAATGTATGTTCTGTAATCCATAGTCTGGAGGGGAAGGAAGAAGAGAGAGAAAGGAAGAAATAAAGAGAGCCTGCTGGAGGTGGGCTAGGAAGGGGGGAGGGAACACGGGGGCGTTGGTGGTGGGAGATGGGCACTGGTGAGACAGTGCTGAACACTGTATGTTAGCTTAAACATGAACTTTTTAATTGTATATCTTTTTGTTTATATCTCACGGTGGTATAATAAAATACTTAAAAATATGAATTGTGAATATGTTAAAGAGTTTTGTACATGATGTTAGAGTTGTATAAAATGGTTGTACCAAGGCGTCTACTATCTACAAGTTTGCAAACCCTTTTATTGCGAGTTTATGTTTGTGCTTCCCCAGTAACAAGGATGAAAAACACCTATTCATTTGTTTATAAACCCCATAAATATATTTTTTATGAAATACCTACTTTGACCTTTAAATTTTAAAAAAGGTTTTCTGCTCCTGCGTTTCTGAAAAAAATTGTGTGCATTTTCACCACCAGCTTCAGTTCCCAATTCTCCACTATTGTGTCATAGAATTTAGCTTAATTATGGCATCTTTTGCTAACCTGCCCCCACTTTAAATGACAATGACAGGTGAATGCTTCTGATCGGCTATAAAAGAGTCATTTCCTAACCCTCATCAGATTCAGTCATTTATCTCCAGTACTGTACCCAGGGTGTAACACTTTACTCACTATTACTGGTTTTATTATTACAATCAGATGATCAAGATTTACAACTCTGTGCCCAGTACTTCTTCTAGAAATGCATAGACTGATTTTCTGGGGTTAAGATTGCAAACACAGAGGCCTAGGGCATGTGGTTTGAAGAGTGACACCCTCTGAGAAATAAATTTTGTTACAGTCTTTGTCTTTGGGCCCAACACAGAGTCCTTTAGTTGCTTTGGACGTTTGGATTGCCTAAGGACCCAGACTGCGGGATGGGCAGAACTGGGGTAGTGTATGCACTGGATCTTTCTTTTCCCACAGTTAACTTGCCCTTTATCCTTCGTAATAAAAACACACCTCTTTCCTCCCATTATTTTTTATGTGCATGTGATGCACATAATTGTGTATGTTCATTTCATAGTCTTTTAACTTCAGAGTATTTTCATATTTCCCCTCATAAATCTATTAATTTGTCCTGGAAAAACTCATATATGTTGATGTGTGCTATAACTCACATATCGTATATTATATAAAGCATAGTAATATATACTATATACATACATGTATATATACATATATATTCTATCGAGTAGAGTGTCACTTGATCACTTAAACATCCATTATATATCGATTTGCTTGGTGGGCACCAGTAGCGTTTCCATTTGTCCCTGTTGCGTGACAGAGTGTAGCCCAATGGCATCTGCTTGATCAAAATACCAAAGTCTCAAACCGTTCATTCAGGTGTTGTGAAGAAATATGACCATCTTGTAGGTGAGCGGCCACATGATCTTTTAGATCCTGTAGGATCCAGTGAGTAATGGCTCTAGTCGTCATCCCTACAAGTCCGTTATGTCAGCCCACCTGATTTTCGATGCCTTGGCAAATGAGACAGCATCCTGATTCTCGATCTTTGACAGAGGTCAGAACTCTGGATTCTTCTACTTGAGGAATGATGTTCCAACATAGCTTTTTGATTCCTCTTTGGGAGACCAGAATAGACGTTCTCATCATGCTATAGAGTGAATCATATGCATATATATATATATATGTATATATATCCATAGAGTAGATATATACTTATATATACATATATATACATATATATATGAGCTTTCAGGACAGACAGGTAGCTCAGGAAGCAGGTGCACATGTACAGGAGGAATAGGGCAGTTGCATGCAGCTGAGCTGGCTAGATCCTGGCATCCTATTTGATCCCCTAAGTACTTCCAGGAGTGATACATATACATGTATGTATATGTACCTATTATATAATGGATTTATATATATCTATATATACATATTTATACATATATACATGTATATATATGTATATATGTATGCATTATATTGTATATCACTGTCTCCATTCATCATAGATTTGCTTGAGCGGGCACAAATTTATATGTCACAGTGCGCATGCTGGTAGAGCCAAGGGCATCCTGCTTGCTCCAGGACCATAAAGAACCTCAAGCCATTCTATCAGGTCATGGGAATGAGGTCTATAATTGTTACTGGAAGACTCACAGACATGGGACAGGCACTGCAGCTCCCTGCGTAACCGTTCAAGGCGTGCCTGGAGGGATGGCAGGTTCTAGCCTGACCCGCCAGCCAACAAGGCCTTGTAAATCGAACCAACCCCATATGAGCTGCCATTTCCCACATCCGGACTCCCCTCTTGTAGAACTCACCCAGCAGAAGAGCTGATCACAGCCCAGTTCTTTGTGACATAAAGCAGCCACGCGGTTCATCAATAAATGCACTGGAATCAGAGGTGACTACAAGAGTATGCCACCCATACTTGGCAGAGCCTAAATGACACCCGTGTAAGTATTTGATGTAAAATACCAGTATGTATATATACGTGCATGTATATATCACATAGAGATATAAAACTCACATAGGTATATGAGTTTATGTATAATTAAGAGTTTATATGTGTATTATATATAACACTACATATGAGTTTATATGTATAATCAGTTTTCAAATCTATGTTTATATATTTTATACAGTTTATATAATTATATTTAGTTTACATATAAATATTTATCATATATATTTAATTTATGCTCTCAATCCTATTTATATATTACTTACATATATACATATGAGTTTATAAATATGGGCTTTTACTGTGAGTGAGTTCCTAAGCATGATGGAAGCAGCCTCCAAGCACCACGAGGGTGAGTCAGAGCATGTCCATGAGACTTCTGTCTGGTTCCAGCACAGGAGCATGGGACAATCAGCCAGAGTCTATCAAAGGGATCTGGGACTGCAACCCCACTCTACGGGCATTTGCTTCCACAGATCCTAGGCACCAGGACAAACTCCAAGGCCGAGCACCGTGCAGGTCCCTGGGACCCTCTGGTTCTTGTCTTGAGGATTTCTCCCAGATACAAAGAAAATATGGCTTTAAAGCACCCTCAGGATGTAGCTACCTCTAGAAAATATAAAGGCAGGCCCTACTCACCACAGCCCACCCCAGCTCACCAGGTGTGTACCCGCATCCATAAAATATATATTATTCTATAACTATATTATATATCTAATACACATATAAACTATGTCATCCTAACTTTACTTTGTATAAAACAAGACTCTCTCTTTTGAGGTGGTATGCGTGTATACACCAGCTGTGACCAAAGTTACCCTGGCTCTTGCCCCTCAGAATCATTCCTGGAGCCACTTGGGGGGATCAAACAAGATGCCAGGATCAAACCCAGGTCAGCTGCAAGGCCGCGTTTCCTACCTGCTGTACATGATCAGCCTCCTGGGCTACCTGTCTGTCCTGAAACTCATGTACTGTGGTTAGAGCAATAATACAGCAGGTTGGATATTGCTTGCATACAACTTTGGAGATTAGTGCAATGTCTCACTTTGGTTAGATATTCCCAATTTATATGTTTGCCTCACAGTCTTATCACAACTATTTGAATTGTTAGTATCACATGGCAAAAAAACACACTCCTTTAGCAATATTTAATCCTACCTGACTCATACACATAGTCTCATAGCATTATCAAGCCATTTTTCTTCACAGGTTTAGGAAGCAAGCATTTAATTACTGTGAATGTGCACATCTGTGGGATGAATGCACAGGAGTTGACCATTGATTTCAGATGTAGAAGGAACAGTAGAAATAAATTACATGAAATTCCCTTGTCTTATAAATAAAAACTAAGTGAGATCTAGATTTTGTTATTATTTCTTTTTAAAATTCTATTAATAATGGTTTCTCATGGACATGATTCTAACACCACACCCCATCACCAGTGTATTGGTCTCTCCCCAATCACCCATTCCCTCCTCACTCCCTCCAACTCGGTTGTGTGGATCATTTTCCTCATTATATTTGTCTTTGGATATTTATTTCTACCTCACTGTATATCTTTAAGTTCCACCTGAAAGATCATTCACACCAATCCTTATATTTTAGTAACTTAGCCCTGGTCACATACCTATACACAGACAGAACTAAGGACACTTTCTCAAACTTTCCATTTGATGATGTATAAAGAAAAATGGTTTCGCAAAAGAGCCCTGAAGTGAACTCAGACATCCATGGTGCAAGCTTTGCTGCTGTAGAATTGAGTGGCACCAGGACCTCCTGGATTCCCTCAGCAGATTAGCCCTAGAGCCCCCTGCTTTCCCAGCTATGGCTCTGGGCATCCTCAGTTTCCGTCTCTGCCTCCAGGGTTCAGCTACTTAGGAGAGTTGGTATCTTTGGACATGGCCATTGGCCTGATACTGTACTTCCCCCAAGTTTTTTAAAGGAAAAAACCACTAAAAATAAATTGAGAAGGGGATGTATTGGTTCCCATAATTGGTTTATAGTGAACAATGTGAATAGTCAACATCCTTTGGCCACAACTTTATGCCTATTATGATCTGATTTAGTTAAATTTCTTTTAATTACGTGTTTTGATAAGTATAAATAGTGTTTAAGGCTCAGGGTGAACTTAAATAAAAGACTCCATGTCATTTTCTTGAGGAGCAGATGAATGAACACTGGTAAACAGTGGGTATACAAACATTAAAGGCAAAAAAGCCCTAAAAGATATTTTATTTATGACTTTCTCGCTCCATCTCTAATGTTGGCCCATTGACTTTCTGACTCCTTTTCTCAACTTGTGTTATAAAGTTATAGGTATGGATATAAATGTTTATAAAATGTGAAGTCACAGTGGTGTTAATATTTATGACAGCTCTATAATGTGGCCTCAAAATAATAAAGAAAATATCACAAGTTAACACTAATATTTTCATTTCAATTTACCATTATAAATTTATTTTAGAATTATAGATTTTTATTGAAAGGGCATATTTATATAAATTTATTAGAAGGTATAAATTTACAACCAAGATATGCAATTTAAAATTTGTATATGTCTTATTTTACTTTATAAATATTAGCTTTTAAATTAATTTTTTAAAAGATGAGTGGTGGATCTTGATTACAGGAGTATTTTTTATTCCTTTAGCTTTGTTTATACCTTCATTTTTTACAATCAATAAATACCATAGTTCTGGAGTTATAAAATGGGAAAGAAAAATATGGGGGGAGGTATCAGAAGAGGTGTATGTCTCTTGTGTGTGACTGACTTATAGTTTAATCCCCCAACATTGCATATTCCTCAAATATCACAGGGTATTGCCTAGAGCCCCCAAATGCTTAGCTCCTCAAGTAATACTTAGGAGAAGGACCCCAAGGAAAAATTAACTATAGCTGAAAAACAATTAAGATTAGGTTAAATATGGATTTTATAATGTTTACTTTTTGTTTTTAGTACAATGTAAAGGAATTTTTTTCTAGCAGTGACTTCTATGTACATGTTAGATAACTTATATGCTGTCTAGAAATAACATATAGAATAACTTTATGTATTCTATCTAGAGAATACATGAATGTGTCATGTTAGTTTCTTCCTGATCCCAAAGCTCATAATACAAGTGATATGCAGTGAGAAATGGGAAGGGAAAGGGAAGGTAAACACCTACTGAGACAATTTCTAGCTGCCTGTGTGTTTTGCACACCTCAACATTGTCAGTTGAAGTAGCAACAAACATATTATTTTCTAGTTCTGTGAGGTACCCCTGGTTTATTTAGGTTAGTATCATTGGGGCCACATAGATAGATATGAGCAGAACTGAAGTGGTTGAGCGCTTGCTCCTTATTACCCTACGTTTTGGTGGAAATCCATCAATTCCAGCCCACATTTTTCCCAATGATCATCAAATATCTCTGAAGCTTGGTGAAATTGCCATTACTTTTCCCCTGCAAAGGGAGAAGAAAATAATCAGAGAAAATGATAACTTCGCGTAACACTTAGCAATCACAACAAACCTATATCATAGCTCAGTTTCATCAAGGTTTATTATCTATGCTTGCTGTTCACACAGTCCTTATCTTGTGTTTTTATTAGACCAAAACTAACGAAGTCTGCTGTTCAGTGGACTTCAGAATCCTTCCTCCAAGATTTCTTTTTCATCCCTACAAACATGTTCATACATTTTCATGACTCTGCAAATACAGCATAACTTTTTATTCCGATTTCTCTTTATGACTATCCAGCTGATTCCCTAGACACAGAATTATTACACTGGAGCTCCTATTGGTTTACAAATGCCTTAGTGATAACAGCTAAAATTTCAGAATTTTTCCTTTTAATGGGAAACGTTTGAGACTACCCCCATGAGAAGCTGCACTAGGTCACTGAGCCCCTCAGTAGAGGGACTGACTTTGGAGAAAGGTGTGAAAGGTCATTTTACCAAGATGATGCTTTCACTACCCCAAAATGGAAATCAACTTCCATAAATAAAATGGCCTGATTTGATTAAGTCAGATCATCTAAATGAACAAGCTACTCACACTATGAGACAATGCTAGACATCATAAACATATACATCAATATACTGAATAATGTTAATGATGAAGTGTACCAAAGGACTTGGTAAAACCTTCATAAGCTTAGGAAAAAGAAATAATCTTTTCTACTTGTTTGAAAAAATGACATTGCCAGAACAAGAACACTGGTTGCTCCAGGTACTCTAAGTGAAAATGGACATAATTACTGTTAATTTCAAATCTCAAAAGCCTAACTCATGATCTACACAAAGAAAATATCTGAGCCAGTATTAAGAAGGAATGAATGATAAATTATTGATCATTTGAATTTGAAATTCCTTGACCTACCTTCCTCCTTATCCTTAGTTGAGATTCTGAACACTATGTGTCATCTTTAAATTACTGTATCTTTTTTCTAGAGAGCTTGACACTGAAAATTAGAGTTTAGATTCATATCAACCACTAGACCTCTAAATCCAATGGTTTCTCTGCCCTTGTCTCCAAGTTATGGGTAGTTTAGGTTCTATAAAATACTTGTGATTCATGCTCTTGAGCAAATGGAAGATTTGTCTTCTTGTAATGATATTTGGATCTACCGTTTCCATATTCAAAGAAATAAAAAATGAGAATGTCAAATAATTTATGGAAGAAAGAATTCACAAAGTTTGGAAATACAGTGAGTTCAAAGGAAATATAAGCACAAGTTCAAAAGTGGAGCTACTCTACGTAACTAAAGCATGAATAAGATATAAACTAGTAAATTTAATAGTAAAAACAAAGACAAATTGCTTTAAAAATAATAAATGATCGAAGTACCAATAGCAGTTAAAGAACAATAGAATATTATTTTAATTATTGGACTATCAGTGATTAGAGTAGGAGGGGAAAATATAAGATGTTTTAAGCTCACGCGGATAATTGACCACAGACTAGACAGTTACTCTGACACTCACTCTACAAATCTTAAAGGAAAGAGTAGAATTGTGGAAGCAATGTAAACAAATATGATTCAAAAAACAGAAGGGTTTTGAAGGGATTAAACTTTGTTAAAATAGCAATACTCCCCCAAAGCATTATACACATTCAATGCTATCCCTATAAGGGTACCTATGACATTTTTTCCAAGAAGTAGAATCAAATACTACTGAAACTCACATGGAACAATAGACCCCCATAATAGCTAAAGCAATTCTTGGGGAAAGAAGATAGGAAATACTTTCAATGAGTGGTGCTGTGAAACTAGACAGCCACCATGCAAAAAATTAACTTAGACCTCTTTCTATTGCCAAGCACAAAATTAAATTTAAAATTAGTTCAAAATCTCAATATCAGGCCTGACTCTCTAAGGTGCACAGAGGAAAAACCCTCCATGACATTGATCCTGAAGGGATCCTCCAAGATAAACATACTTTGACCAAGAAATTGGAAGCAAGGTTAAACAAATGGGACACATAAATAGAAGCTACTACACCACAAAGTAGGTCATAGATGCAAAGTCAACCCTAGGAATTGGAAAAAGTATTTATCCAATACCCATCTGATAAGGGTTTGTCACCAGAGATACTATAGGCACTGGTAGATCTTTACCATAAAAAATCCAACCTCATCAATAAATGGGGGAGAAGAAATAGACAGAATCTTTCCGAAAGAAACTACAAATGGCCAAAAGACACATAAAAGACCGCTCTATATTGCAAAACATCAAGAGATACAAATCAAACAACAATGAGATGTACTGTGCAACAAAGCCTGCCACACATCAAAGAACAAGAGCAACCAGTGCTTGAGTGGATTAAGGAGGAAAGGACTCTTATTCATTGATAGTGGGAGATGCCAGCTGGATGGCCTTTTGGAAACAATGTGGGTCATTTCTCAAAGAGCTAGCAAATGAGGGTTCCACATGACCCCTAACAATACCCCTGCTTACATATACCTTGGGAGCCAAAAAATATTGGAAGCCCAAAAATGCACAGCAGAAATACCATCTATGTGTTGTTGCGCACATTCGCAGCAGCCAGAATCTGGAAATGACCAAGTGCTACGCAGAACAGTTGACTGGATAAAGAACTGTGATACATCCACATAATGGAATACTGTGCAGCCACCAAGGAAAATGAAATCATGAAGCTTGCATATAAATGGGTGAACATGGAAAATATCATGCTGAGTGAAATGTGTCAGAGGGAAAAACTATATGGATATATGATTGGACTCATTTGTGGGATGCTAAAGCGAAACAAGTCAACATAGTATGAGACCCAAGGACAGTGAAAAAAGGATCAGGAGGAATGGTCCACAGTTGGAAGCTAGCCGCAGGAGGTGTTGTAGGAAGGGCATCTCTTAGAGAAGGTTCTATACCAAAGGGGTTGAATATGATTATTCTGTGCAGGAACTGAGAGCTAAATGAGCAAAGTGACAAACATGATAACCTTTGGTACCCGTATTGCAAGTCATAATATCCAAAGGGGAAAGAGAGAGAGAAAGAGAGAGAGGGAAGTACTGCTATAGAAGTAAAGCTAGGGAAAAGATGGGATGGATATTGGAGACACTGGTGGGAGCCCACTGGGTAAGGAGCCAGAAGAGATGGGACACTCTAAGACTGAAACCCAATCATGAACAACTTTTAATTGTGTATGTATTGGTAATTCAATTTTTAAATATCTTTATCTGTATAGAGATATATCAATTTCAAAAACCTGAAGGGTCTCTAGTTTCTGACAGCCCTGTGTTCTAAAAAAAAGAAGATATTCACACTGTCTGTAGCAGACATGTGAGCTTAGGTGAAAAAAATATACCATGGAATCCACTAAGGTCAAAAAACTTGGGAAGAATAGAGAGGAAGAAGAAGAGGGAAAACTCAGGGTCCAGGCATCTGCTTTGCACAGTAGGATATGCGAGAGGCCCTATGTGGGAGCCTTGGAGAAACACACAAACATGCACACACACACGCAAATGCACATATGACACAGTGAGACCAGTGAAATCTCATCCACATACACATGTTTATAAGATGAACGGGTGGTAAGGAGAAAAATGGCTAATAAACACTTAAAAAGCATAGTGTTGGTTAAATCTTCACACCTATGGACTGATGAAAATAGAAACATTTTTAATGATCAACTAAAAGGCCAGAGCTAAAAAACATAATTTATGGTAGTACCTCCATTCATTCTCCAAATATAGAAAATATAAACATGAAAAGCAATTTTTAAAATATCAAAAATTGAGCCATCAACAACTAGGCTAATAACCAACTATCTAGAATATTTGAAGTGAGATTTAGTGCTTCTGGTAATGGCAGCAGGTAGCTCCTTTTGCTGGACTTGTCTGTCCTCGAGAAAGCAGCATTTTTTCAGCAAGGCAACATTTATCTGACATCCATCTGGCTACTCCTTGGTGTGTGTCACACAGGACTGAATTTCCTCACTCAAATGGGTAGTCAAAAAAATAGGACCAACAGTTTCATAAGCTCTGTGACTGAAGGATGAGTATTCTTCACTCCAGTGAGACCAGAGTGGGGCAGTGACTGTGTTGTCTCTCTGGAGACCACCAGTGACAAGCAGAAAAAAAACCCTCTAGCTTTCCATACCAGGAAAACAGAAAACACTTATTTCCTGACCAGGAGTTATGTGTGTGTCAGCTGGCATCATTCATAAAGAGATTTTTTTTTTCTAGAGGTTACCCTTAGAAGGATCATGTTCATGGCAATTATGATGAAAGTTTTGAGCTAACACCCTTAAATGTTGACTTATGGTATAGATCATGAAGTGGTGGGAGGAAGGGAAGAAAGGAAGAGAGGAGGGAAAGAAGGAGGAAGAAGGGAAGGAGGGAAGGAAGGGGAGGGAGGGAGGAGAGGAAGGAAGGAAGGAAAGGAGGGGAAAAGAAGGAAAGGAGGGAGGGAAGGAAGGAAGGAGGAAGGAAAGGAAGGGAGGAAGGAAAGGAAGGAAGGAAAGGAAAGAAGGAGGGAGGGAGGGAAGGAGGGAAGAAGGGAGAGAAGGAAGGGAGGAACGGGAAGAAGAAAGGAAGGAGAAGGAGGGAGGGAGGAAGGGAGGAAAGGAAGGAAGAGGGAAGGAAGGGAAGAAGGAAGGAAAGGAAGAAGGAGGAAGAAGGAAGGAAGGAAGGAAGGAAGAAGAAAGGAAGAAGGAAGGGAGGGAGGAGGAGGAAGGAAGAAAGAAGGGAAGAAGAAAGGAAGAAAGAAGAAGGGAAAGAAGAGAAGGAAGAAAGGAAAGAGAAAGAGGAGGGAGGAAGGAAGGGAGAGAGGGAGGAAAGAAAGGAAAGGAAGGGAGAAGAGAGAGGAGAGGAAAGGAAGAAAAAGGAAGGAAGGAAGGAGGGAGGAAGGGAGGAAGGAAAGGAAGAGAGAGGGAGGAGAGGAGGGAGGAGGAGGAAGAAAAGGAGGGAGAGGAAGGAAGGAAGGAGGAAGGAAGGAAGGAGGAGGGATCAGGGAGGAGGGAAGAAGAAAGGAGAGTAAGAAAATGAAGACTTTGTACTGAGCTTGTCACTTTCCTGGCTCTGTGTATCCAGTACGGGATCTCACTACCTGCTGATTCTGTTTGATGAGCTTAGAGTAGAACTGCTATAAAAATCAAACTCCACTTAACTTTTCTACCTGAGGAGGGATCAGTGAGGTGCCAAGAGGTAAAAGACTCCTTACCTTCCTCCACCCCAGAAACATCTGTCCTGGTGGTAGTGACAAAATAGCAAAAGTAAAAAGTAGCTCTGGCACCAAATAGGGTTATCAACATATATCAGCACCTATAATGTAAATAATTATATGATGAACGACAGTAGTACCATCAATTTTCTAGTAGCGCGTTATATTTCTGGGGTCCTAACCAAAGCAATTCAGGTGATTTGATGTATTAGATCCATGTTTTTGGCAGCACCAATTTTCCTGTACAATATTTCTAAGCTGATAGTGAAACCAAGGTGAGATAATAGCTTCCTTTCCAAATTTATTATGAGCTCAGAACCTTCAGTATAAGAAATATTTTAAAAATAGTTGAAGGAAGTAGGAAAGTTAAAAGAGAAAAGAAAAGAAAAACAAGAAAAGGAAGGTGGAAAGGGAAAGGTATACAAAAAGATAAGAGAATGAGAGGAAGAGAATAAGTATTTATTGGTCATCTTTAAAGATATCTGTTGAGGTTTCTTTACTGTATTTTTACTATAATTACAGCAGTCTTGCATGGAAGCATTATGGATTCTCTGTTTAAAGTGAGCAGTTTGAGGAAATAAAGTATCAAGGTCATTACATCTAGGAAGTTGACAGATGATTCAAAGTCATACCTCAGAGTACAGTTCACTTTCTTTCCACTACTTAGTGTTTATGAATAAAGTCCGAAGCTACACACACAGTAGTCTCTAGATGACACATTTCAATTAGACACATGGCAGTCTTTATATTGGCACATTTCAGAATGATTTGTACAATCTTGTTTGACCTCTACACTGGGGGTCCTCAAAGATGCTCCCTAAGTAGAAGTGTTCCCAGTAAGCAGATTTAATAGCAACATGGGAAAATGAACTGAATCCAGCACCCTTATTATGCAGATCAGTTAAGTAAGCTGGGGTAAATTTCACTCTCAGTTGCTAACTTGGCTGAATGCTGTCCTAGCTATAAGCCAGAATAATTGGGCCCATAAAATCATCCACTTTCAACTTAGGTAGCTCCTCTACTCTCATTCTCATTTAAGTTTTACTAAACTTGTATTAAAGAGCTACTATATCTAAATCAGTAGAAGAGCATTAAAAAATAGAACCTATGACCATACACAAGATTACTGAATCATGGAATGGATCTCAGAAATAAGCATTTATTATAACCACTGTATTTATCCCATGTTTACAAAAGGGAGAAAGAAAAGATATAAAGAACCTACCATTTAGGCAGGCTATGGAAGGAGGAATTGGGGACATTGGTGGTGGGAGATGGGCATTTGTGGAGGCTGGGTTGCTGGGAACTTCGTGACCCGAAACCTCCAATATAGACAACATTGCAATTGTATATCTCACGGTGGTATAATAAAATATTTAATTAAAAACCTTGTTTAGCAGGATTTATTTGAAATTTAGAATATACAAACCAAGATCAATGAAATAAAATCTGATATATAACTTAGCAAAGCAGCCTCTAATATAGGTTATCGAGTCTCTCCTTATCTTCGCTCATTCCAAGTATAATCTACTAGAAGTACTTGATAAGACTTTAGCTAACACCAGTCTTGAGCTATATACCATTTACACTTAGTTGATCCTGCACAAAGACCATCCTGAGCTGAGTTCCTCCCAGTGTAGGTACCAGCATGCATTCTAGCGCAGAACAGCCCCTTGATATTTTGGGGAGAAGAGATATATCTCTAGGCCTGAAATAATTCAGAGTCACTTTATATCTAGAGGACAAGAAGAATTGTGTATTCAAATGGTGTATCAAATTGTGTCTCAATTGTGTAATCATTC
>JAJIBD010036086.1:0-13416 GCA_021461705.1 Cryptotis parvus
TTTACCATTACAGCCACCACAGGTTGCAAATTATGTGTTCTTGTGTGGCTATGTAATACAATGACAGTTGCCAATGGCTGATCGCAGTTATGTGGGAGGTGGGGAATATTGAGCCAATGTACCCAGAAGTAGTGTATGGCAAGTTATACTAATTAAGCACTTTACAGCGTAGGTTTTGAATTTAGGATGAAACCTGCAAGATTCCCAATCCCTTTCTGCACTCCCACGGGGTTGGGATTGTGTCTGGCCTGCAGGAAAATTTAGGACATACCTGGGATGGGGCAGTGGAGTCAGGTAGCAGGTTGGTGTGCAGGTTCCAGTGACTAAACTTGGGCACTCTAGGCCAAGAGCTCCTTTATGCATCACCCTGTGGTTGGGGTTGGAGTTTGGCGGGAAATTCAGGACACACCGCAGGATGGGACAGTGGAGTTCGGGGAGTGGGTTGGTGTGGAGAAAGTGCTGGGTCCCAGCAGTGAAACTTTTGATTGTGTTTTTAAAGCAAATACTGTATGCAGTTGAGATCGAGGAAATGGTTTTTAAAAATATAATTACTGGGAGAACCTCTATGAAATATAGTTATGTTAGGAACTTATAAGGAAAAATGAAGTATCATCTCACACTAGCAAGACTAGCCTCTATAAAAAATAATGGAATCAAGCTTAATGCTGATAAATAAGAACTCTCATCCACTGCTGGTAGAATGGTGTCTGGCTTGGTGTCATTGGAAAACAGGCGGGAGATTTCTCAAAAGAATACAGAACTCAGTGGGTGATCTATTCTAACCCAAAAGAAAACGGCTAATCCAAGAGATGTGCATACCTATGTTCATTTGTAGCATTGCTGTGTAGCCAGGATAGAAATGACACAAATGTTCAACAATAGATGAGTAGATAAAGAAATATGGTGCATAAGCAAAATGGAATGCTAAGAAGTCCACAAGGAAAAATTGAAATTATACATTTTACTTCATCTTTAATAAAACTAAGAAGGTATCAAGCTGAGTGGAAATAGAGAGAAAAAAAAGACACCAGATGATCTCCCACTCATCCATTGGCAGACAGAAAAATCAAACAAAAACAGACAATGTCCAGCTGACTGAAAATAAATGACCCACTGGAGAACAGAACTGAGAACAGATTAAGGAATGTGAAGGAAGATAAAGGGGGGACTAGAGTGGACACAGGGGAGAAGGTGAGGTTTAGGATTGTTTGCTTTGATGGTGGGAGTAATGGGTGAGTACATGATCACGTATGAAAAGATCATATATGTCAACACTATTATAAATACACTGTGGTAGTAATAAGATTTTAAAATTACGAAGATTAAAACAAATGGCCACATTTATTCCCTGAAGACTGACCTATGTTTTCAAACTATGATGGCTACTCTCACATAAGCAGACATTGGTGTTCTCTCTCTCCGCCCTGTTACCTCCCTCCACTCCCTCTTTTTCTCTCCATAGTTCTTAAGACAATCTCCTAAATAAAAACTATTACTTTACATACTAAATAAAAAATACAATGAGAAGTGAACATCAGCTAAGGAATGGGGATAGGATGTGATGCAACCACATGAATATCATTTATAAATTACACTTATCCCCTTATCTATAACTCAAATACGTTGGTATGAAAACATAAGTGTGAAAGAAATAATTAGGTTGAAAAAATCATGATTAAACTGACTCTGTATTGTGATGAAGGCTAATCACCCAGTTTCTGAATTTAATTTGAAAAGTCATATTGCCGAGTAATAAACTTATGTCTTTTCTATGTTCTTAATTTGGAGATAATTTATATAGTACTGATATATAGAGTAGGTTGGTAGAGATCAGTACAAAGTCAATATAAGTAATTATCATCTAATTGTTGGATCAAACTAATCTTTATGACAAAAAGTAGATGAAATAATTTTAAGAAAATAACTGACTACTACTAAAAATTTAGGATTAAAGTGGTGCTTCCAGTAGTACACATTATACTTTCAAAATTATACCATTCCATAAGATACTATAACATTTTACCTATGACTAAATCCACAGAAAATATTGTTTTCATAAGAAAAAGCTTTAATAATAGTTTAAATATATTTCCTTGCCTTTTCATTTATTATTTTCTTACTTTTACTTCTTTTGAAAATAGAGTTTTTAAGAAAAGCATAAGAAAGAAACTCCCTAACTGGGGGCAACTTGAAATTAACTGTTTCATTTCTTTAATCACTGAGCAAATATTGAGTACTTTTCTTGAAGTAATAAGTATGTCATTGTTCTCAAAAACTTGTAAGTGAAAGAAGAATTGTAAAATAAAATGTCAGCAATATAGTTTTCAGTATGACTGACAAGTGCAGAACACAATTATGCTGGTTTGCATTGGGCATATAGGATAGGTTGAGGCTGGAGTATTGGGACAGATTCACTGGAGTATTGGGACAGATTCCTCGACTTGAAATTAGATTAAGCAAGAAAGCAAAATAAAAAACAATGAAGGAAGAAGCGCAAGTTCATAGGCCACCACAGGACAAGGGAATACCAATGATAGGTTTCTAATGAGCCATTTTAAATTACATACAATTACTTATGATCTCACGGTGTACAAACAATATAAGATGACTGGCTAAACTTTGTATGGAACAACCCAGCAGAGTGACAAAGAACTAGCACATCAGACACAAGTAGCAAAGGATTAACCAAAGAGCAATGGCCTTGAGCTACAGAACACCTGGGAAATAGAAGGAAGAGCCACAGATCTGACGTTCTGTCAAATAGGAAATCAATCTTGCAAAGGAAAAATATTCCACCGAAAATCACGGAACTATTCCCCAGAAATACAAAGAATGCATAGACCAAGGGTTTAGGAAGAATTGATATAATTAAAGATGAAATTCTGCCTACAGAGAAATCTGTACTCCTATAGAAGTGAGAAGTGAAAAATAAAGCTTAAAAAATAAGTACAATAGTATCCCAGTAGAGTAATACCAATGGATTTAAGTATTCAAATCCAACATGCTGAATAGATGTTCTTTAGATTCCTTGACAAAGTCTGTGTCTTGTTAATTTTGGCATCTCTAGGGCTCAACATAATATTCTGGGAGCAGAAATGTTCATAGATTCCAACTTGCTGAATGAAAAGATATGAAAATTGATCCAATCCTGGTTAACTCACGTGGTGTTGTAAGGAGTTTAGGTGAAAAAAAGCACAACGAGTCCTGGCATTTTATTTAACATGACAAGATAGTTTTTTGTCTGGACTCTTGGTAGAAATGAGATAGGAAAACGGGATGACCTAGAGAGTGGTAGGGACCACTATCTCTTTATGTTTATAGAAAGGGCCTATTCACTCACAGGAAGAAAATGTATAGGAGAAATTTCGAATCAAACTGCCTAGCCCTTCATGACATCAGACTGGAAGAACATATTACTCGGGCGTGGCTTTATAAGTTGGCTGCTTAATATAAACTACATTACGTTCTAATACAGAAGTAGCTACATCTATTTATCCTGAAAATTAACAACTGTGGCACACATTTTTTATCTCTGAAGTTAATCTATGCTTTAATTTTTAGCTCCACACCTAAAAAAGCAATCAAAATTTCCCTCTTAGTAGTGAATATTGGTTTAAGAACAATATGCCCAGGGTATATACAATTAAGATTCCAGTTCCTACATTTTTCTATGTCAATTCTTAAACAAAACTTTGTCCAACTTATAATGATTTTGATAACTTGGAATGGTTTGCATTCAGTCTGATTTCATTGCTGCGTCCCTTAAACTAAAGGGTGATTGAACAGACTTGCAATTTCTCTTCTCATAGAAACTTGTTTCATACCATAGGATACAATAGCACACTCAGGAGTTACCCTAGCAATGATCAAGGGAACCATGGTACTGGAAAGTGAATGTGATCTGAGGGTTTTCCATATGCAAGGAAGCATTCTAGTCCTTTGTGGACCACTTCTCTGGCCTTGTTTCATTTTTAAAATAAATTAAAGTGGTTTCACAGCTAATCTGACATTTTACAATTACAAAACTTAAAATCAGGGAGAAATTAATATATTAACACAATTAAAGTCAAATATGTTAACTTGCTTAACCTAATTACTAGCTCCTTGCGTCATATGGTTTATGCTTCTACTTAGCTAGTCAACAAGTAGAAAGAACCTAATAGTGTATAGTTTGGTAATTCTAAATTTTATGTAAACATTGTGACCTTCTTTTCACACAGTAATATAAGTAATAATTTCATAATTATCAGATTTTTAAATACTGCCTTCTATGCTGGAGAATGGTTAATAGTTTGAGCATATTTTTGTATGCCAAGAGGACCAGACACAAAATCCTGACATCATATGGTTCCTCAAGACCATTAGAAGTGCCCTGTAACGACTCATCCATTGTTGGTGGGAATGCCCGGCTAGTACAGCCTTTCTGGAAAAACAATATGGACATTCCTCCAAAGACTAGAAAGTGAACTCCCATTTGACCCAGCCATACCACTCCTGGGAATCTACTCTGGGAAACCAAAAATACGCCCAGCGGAAACACCATCCCTACTTTTATGTTCATAGCAGCATTATTCACAATAGCCAGAATCTGGAAGCAACCAGAGTGCCCGAAAATAGATGACTGGATAAAAAAGCTTTGGGTACATCTACACAATGGAATACTATGCAGCTGTTAGGAAAAATGAAGTTATAAATTTGCCTACAAATGGATGGACATGGAGAGAAGATTATGTTGAGCGAAATTAGCCAGAAGGAGAGAGACAGTTACAGAATGACTGCATTTATCTGCATAACATAAATATATAGGTACATATTATGATACCAATATCAAGGTCAAGTGAAACATACATCAAGGAGGTCCTGTCAAAGGTGGAAATTATCACAAACGTGTGGGAGTCAGAGGCTAGGTAAGACAGAAAATGGAACAGTGTGCTAACAATTGTGAGGGTACTAATGCCAACCTAGAACTGAGCATTAAATAGAGGCAAAAGGATACACATGACAACCCTTTAATGTATGTTCTGTAATCCATAGTCTGGAGAGGAAGGAAAGAGAAAGATAGAAATGGAAAGAAATAAAGAACCTGCCATGGAGGAGGGCTGGGGGGGGGGGGGAGGGAACCGGGGACGTTGAGTGGTGGGAGATGGGCACTGGTGGCGGGATGGAGTGCTGCTACACTGTATGACCAAAACCCAAATATGAACTTTTTAATTGTATATCTTTTGTAATTGTAAAAATAAAAAAAATTAAAAAAAAAAAAAAAAAAAGAAGTTGCCACTGCTGAAAGAAAAGAGAGAGAAGCTGCTGCAGGAGGCGGAGAGGAGAGGCCTGGTCTATTCCTACTGGACATGGCCAAAACACACACAATCTTTCAAATTGTACAATGACAGTATATATACTATTTTGAAATTTTGTAATTCATTTAAAATTATTATTTCTAGATACTCATCTACATTTATCTTAGAATGCTCATGTAGAAAATAATAAGACCTAGATTTAGATGATTTTTATAGAACACACCCTCCAATGTCAGGAGATGAAAGAGTTGACTGCTTTCAAAGGGACTTAATCCACATGTAGTTGGTGAGTATATCAAGAAAGTATGCTACAAAGAGAGACATAAGCCCAGGAATGCAGAAAAAACATATTTATATATTGACTTAGCTTCAGCAAATGAAGATAAACAGACTTCCTGTGCATACTAACTGCAAAATGATGTGGGTGGGCCAGGGCAGCTCAGGTCAAGAGCACAAATCTTACATTTGCAAATGCCCAAGTTCAATAACGGGCAAACGGCTCCCTGAGCATCACTACAGGTTGTTCTGGGACCCCCTCCACCCCACATCTCTGCCAACATCACCTGGATTGCTTAAGATATATTTGGCCTCACGAGCACAAACGGATAGACTAAGTACATGACACCACCTAAGCACTGAATACTCACCACAGTGGCTGGCTTGAGTGTTATCTTGAGTAGATGAAGCTTCGAATACAGCTTGGGTACTTTCCTCCCAAAAAACGATGGGTGTAGGAGACTTAGAAGGCTCACCTCGATCAGATGCTCACTTTGGTCAGTGGATGGTGCTTGAGATTGCAATAGAGGCCAATTATCTGGGTAGTGGAGGCAGTCAAAGGGTAGAAGTTGGCAAGATGGAACAGGGCAGACAATCTCAGGAGTTACATTCACCTTGCTGTAAAAGTGCTACAGCAAATACAAGAAACAAGCCAAGGATCCCAGGCTACTTGGCAAATAAAAGACAAGGATGACATTAGGAAATATGGTGAATGTGCTGTTTTATATGCATTGCTTCACGTAAAAATAATGTTTATGTAGAGTACTAATGATCAAATGTGTGATTTCCTATGCAATAGTTTGTGGGTAGGAATAGATGAATATTAGTAATTTTATGTTTTTTAAGTAATGTTTGACTCAACTAGCAATGGGTAAACATTCTTCTGAAAATGAAAGGCAACAAGATCAATCAGGGTAAGAAGTAAAACAGAACAGGGTGTGATAATAAAGGAAAAGTGGAAATGATTCTTGCTTACTGATTGATTCACTCTGAAGCAGGCATTATTAGACTTTATGTTAGAAGAACTGTGTAGAAGAGCTTTTCTATTATAAATTATTTTATTCCTGTGTAGAGGCTTTTATAAAGGAAAAGCAATTAGGTTAGGCATGATCACTATATAAACAGCTCAGTGTCTGATTTTTAACATCTGGGGTTTTTTTTTTTTTTTATTTTTGGGTCTGGCTGACAATGCTCAGGGGGGTTTCTCCTGGCTCTGCTGCAGGAATTACTCCTGGCGGTGCTCGAGGGATCGAACCCTGGCCGACATAGGCCCAGGCAGCAGTACAAGGCAAACACCCCACCACCTGGGCTAACTCTCAGCCCACATCTAGGTTTTTGAAAGAAAGAAAAAACCTATGAGTTATTTAAAACATAAAGTTTTACAAAAATACAAGATAAACCTGGATTTCTGCATTAAAAACTTATTCTACTGTGTTGGAAGACCCCAGAAGTCATTAAACTTCTTTTATTTAGATTTCTACATTACAAGAATGAAAATATGGTGTTACTGTTTCATATGGTTTCTTTGATGTGAAAATCCTATAAAGAATTAATGAATACAAAGAGTAAGCTTACTTGTTGGCAGTTGTTAAACGATAGTGGATGCTCAATAGCTGCCACCAGCAACCAGTAAGGTTCTAGTCTGGCTTTAGGCATAAGAGGAGCAGCAGACAGGAAGTGATAATACATTATGTGAGAGAGGCTGCAGAGATAATAGGTAAGGGGAGATGGTACTGAGTCCCTGGCAGGCCAGGAGAAGTTGTGCAGAGTGCTGGCCAGTTAAGCGTGTAGCCTGCTCTCTATGGTGATTCCCATTCTGGTCAGAAGGTGAAATCAAAACCGCTAAAAGAAGGGGTGATACCAGCCTTATGCATTAAGTGATAATGTGATTTGCCAGCCTGCTTGAAAGACTTGATGTGTAGTCGCTATCGATAATTATTCTTTTTTTGGATGCAAAGAGGATCTGATGAATTTATGATTGATGATAAATAATATTATAGACTAAAGGAAACTGGATTGTCCCAGTATTATTTCTACCTTTTTCATTTCATAATAGAAGTCGCCTCAAATTATACTTTTTGGGTGGAGCAAAGATACAGTAATTCCAAGCCTTATTGCAGATATGTGTCCCAAGTGGCTGAGTTCAGGCCAATGGGCGGGCAGCTGAATGAAAGATGGCGATGGGAATTTCCGGAGTCCACGAGAGCAACACTGCAGATGGGACTATTATGTAACTGACCAACTGGATAAGGACAACTAAGGGGCTAAGTGGAGTAAAGATGAAAGAGGAACCGGGTGTAATCTAGATGACTGCCATTAAGCACAGGCTGCTCTCTCTAGTCCTCAAGTCTAGGCTTTCATGAGGAAAGAGACACAAGTTTGTCTTGTGTGATCTACTACTATATGGGCTTGCCACAATATATCGATGTTTCACAAACCGTGAGAATTTGATTGGAAGAACACAAGGAATCTCTAATCATGATCTGTCTTCATACCATCTGAGTGGAACAGTTTTGAGCTGGGGAAGTTATCTATATTCAAGAAAGTTCTTGAGTGTGTTAAAGAAATAAGCGTTTGTTAGGAAGCGAGGCGAATAACAATTTTATATGTAAAATTATTTTACTGTATTTCTCTACTCTGCATATTTTCAGATTTTCTCTTTTCAGCTATAAGCTTTCCAGATTCTTTTTAGTGCTAAAACGACTAGGTAAGACACCAATGTAACAATACTGGTCAAAGTAAAAGACTAAAGATATGCGCTTGAAAACCAGGAAAAGGGTTTTGTCTCTGCAACCATTTCATGCTTAATTTTGTAGTCAATTTGTTTTTAAAATAAGATATAAGCATAGATTTCCCCTCTGCTTTAATAAAGTAACTCTACTACTATAAAATTACCCACTCAATGTAAAAAATAGCAACATTCCACATTAATCTGAAAGATAATTGAAAAATAAGGTTGCATCTTTGTATTTTCATTTTACTTAGACCATTATGTTTGAAAAGCCTTACTCAGGGCTTTAAATGCCCCAGGTTTATCATACAATATTTATTTGGGGTTATGGTTAATTCATGTCAATTTTAGATTACAAAATAGAACACTTATTCAAGAATTTATTTCTAAAGGATTGCATACATTACTTAACCAGAAAGAGAAGAGCAATTTATATAGGTGGAATCACATTATTGTAATTTCCCTCCCTCCCTATTCGAGAACCACAAACTATTCTTCAGGAGTACCGGTAATAATAATAATTACCATAATTGTGGAGGTACTATGTGATAGTAACAAACATAACTAAATCCTCTGATCACTATTTAGTTTTACATTGATATTAACAAATAAATGGGCATAAACTCTCCTATGAATTGAATAACAATCAACTGGAAACATTAAGTCAACAAGGTTTTATTTTGCAACATTTTTAGATTCACAACTATGGGTCTCTTGCAAAGACGTCTTCATAAAGTATCCCCAATGTTTTCCTGGACTCACTGAAAAGATCATTTACCTCAAAGATTGGATTTTGTGAGAAAAAGTCACCATTTAGTGTGACTTCCACTATTTCTTCTATCCTTTCCTTCGCTCTGCAAGTGATGATATCTGGAGGAGAAAAATACTGCCAGTTAATTTCTCTCTCATATTATGAGATTATACTTGAAGCAGAAAAAATGATTTATATTATAAAATGCAAGGTTAGGTTTGGCATACTTAGACTTGCATTACAAAAATTTATAACTATTTAGCATTGAAAAGCTGTGATTCAAACCTGGAAGACTTTCATGCAATCTGTGCATATATTTCCATTTTTATAAGCAATTTATGCTAAATAACATACAATATAGAATAATGAGATAAGTACTGAAAATACATATTAGATCATAAGCTACATTAGGATGTATTAATTGGTTTCTGGAACTGACATGTTATCTTATAATTCACCTGGTGGTTGTGAATTCATGAATTTTCAACTAATTTTATGTTTCATTGTAGTAAGTTTCAAGTTCTAATTTTATAACAATACCATAGAAACAGCTTCAGGTGATAAAAAACTTAATTTCTAACTATATTAATTTTCTGGTAACACTTCCAAAATATTTTCTATTAGAGTAATGAATATGGACCTTAAATTTTATGTTTAAGTAAAGGGAAACACCATGAATTACAACAGTACAAAAAATTTTCATGATTGAGTTTAGGCATACAATGTTAAGACCAATCCAGCTACGGTGTCAACCAATGGCCTCGGATTCCCTCCCCCTGGGCAGTCACATATTTTCTTCTTTGAAAGCTTTTAGGCTACAGTTCTGTTACTGATTGGATTGCCCATCACATCACTTTATCTCCTTTCTGACCCTTGCCTTCTTCAAATGGCACAACTTCCACTCCAGCATTGTCTGAATTAACCTGCCTAACATTACCTAGCCCCAGTGGTAAGCTTCCTACTGAAGACTGATTCTCCTGCTCTTCTTTCTATTGCAACTAGAGAATTTGTTATTTATTTTATATATTTACTATATTTCATACACCAGCTAAGCTTTGTAATTCACAGTATTGATTCAATTAAAATAAACAAAAAACCCAAGTACCCAAAGTGTGCTCTTTTTGAGAGAACCAAAGTGTATTCAAGCATCACAGCCTAGTGTTTGGCACCAGGTGGATACAGCGATCAAAATGTGCATGGCGTTGTGACTTAATTATGTGATGCTACAAAACACTGACACTGCAAAAGTCGCGTATCAGCAAAGTCAACTATGTCTTAAGAACAACCACCTGAGGACAAGTGAAACTAAGTAAGCAAGTGTGTGAACCCTGCAGCAAATGTGTGAGCATCATTACCAAGTAATATTGTAGCCCAATCATCTCTACTGCAACAACAGAATAGAAGGAAGGGAAGAAATAGACCAAAAATACACTAACAGGGCCGGATGATAGTCCAGCGGGTGAGGCGTTTGCCTTATGTGGCCGCCCATCTAGCCCCAGTTCGTCCCCAGCATCCCATATGGTGCCCCAGCACCGCCAGGAAGTAATTCCTGAGTGCAGAGGCAGGAGAAACTCCTGAGCATTGCCAGATGTGAACCCAAAAAAAGCAAAAAAAAATACACATTAACAAAAGTTAAATGTTCATTCAAAAAATTAAATTAAATATGAAAGTTCATGGCATAGACTTTAATATTAAAATGCTATTACAGAAGTAATTCAGTGAGAATCTTGAAAATGTTATTTCTATATAATAAATTAATATTTTCTTTACATTAAGTACAAAGAAAAGTTAATAATGATATTTTTTAAAAAACATTGCCTATTTCTGGTATGTAAACAGGCTTCCGTTGACATTAGCTCTATATTAGGAGGCCATGTACAACAGAGACCTATTTAAAAATGCATTATTTCTCAAAATACAGTAAGTGTTACATGCTCATGTTTATATTGCGTAGGCCATCAAATTAGGGACAAAATCATTAAATTAAAAGACTTTTAAGGTCTATAAAGAAATAGCCCAACATGCTGAAACATAAAATTTGCATGTAGGAATCCTGGATTGCACGCCAGCACCCACAATCCCCAAGTCATCTGGGGTGTTATGAAGTACCCCATGATGTAGCCCCAAACCAAAAGAAAATAAAATAAGAAAATAATAAAGGACTTACTGTCATACTAGTCCTTCTCTATCCTAACTCTTTATAAATGACAACTCTGGGCAAAGAATTGAGTGTTGAAAGTAGGTAAAGGGATATACATGAAAACTTCAGTATCTGTGTGCAAACCTAATGCTCACAAAGATACTGAGAGAGACTGAGAAATATTCACTGGTGAAGGGATGGGTGTTGGAACATTATATGACTGAAACCAAATCATGAACAATTTGTAACTAGAACAATTTATATGCTGCTTTTGTTATTTAATAATATCATCTCATAATCAGTGAAGCTACAAAACTGGATAATGTTCTAAATTTTTCATGTATAACCCATACCCCCTCCCAAGTTTAAAATAAATTTACCTAAAATCTAAAGCTCCAGAATTTACTTACATAAATTTGGGCTAGATTAAGTATGTAAAAGACAATAACTATACAAAAGATGTAAATCAATGTTTAAATGGCTGAAAAATGGACAAGCTTTCTGATTAAAATTAGCTTTTAGTTTTAAAACCTTATATTAAAATTAAGTATGACCACAAATAACAATTAATTGTCATGTAACTGGCCTTGTTCTATAACTCCTCCAGGAGAATTTGTGCCCTGGCAAATGCAATGATCACTAAGTCACAGTGAATTAACATCCCATTGTTTTTCCCTTGTGACATGTAATTTTGATCCTTTTCCAATTATCTGCCCCCCCGGACAAAGTTGATAAGAATACACAAGAGAAGGTGGTTCACAGAACAAGAGAAAACTACCCTGGTTTGAGAATAACCTGGCTGCCATGTAAAAATATTAAATATCAACGTTTATTGAGTGCTAGGAAATATTAAATATCAATGTTTATTGATGCTGAAGGAAAGCTCTAGGTTATCTCTAATTGTGTTCCTAGGGTAAGTAGAGATTTCTCAAAAACATCATTTATGTTTATAAAATTACAATTGTTGCTTTACAAGGGCACTTGTATATAAAAATAACTACTGGAATGGATGTTAAACTTTTTGGTAAAATGACTAGGACAAAAAGAAATCACTAGAATACAAGCTATTTGAACATTACTGTTGCTCTGAGACTGTATTAATATAACATAGGCAGGCTTGAGTTCACCCTTCCTCCAGCATGCTGGCATTGCGCTCTGGGCCTTGGTTGAAAATACCTGTCATTATTTGACCACAAAATTAATTAAACAATTGTACAGTTCTAAGAGAGAAGAAGTGACGTGATGAAATTGCCAGCCTAACGTTTGAATTTCAACTGTCTTTGAAAAAACTGTACCAAAAGATTCATTTTTTAAGTTTCTCATAGATCTGCCTAGACTTAAAAAACTTTTTTCTTTGAAATTTAAATCCGAGGAAAAATCAAACTGCGGTAGATATAAAAAAAAAATTTTAACTGTTCAAACTCTATAGAAGGTGTAAAGCAATATTCTAGAGGAAAGAAAAGTCATACCCAGATATATTTTGGAGCATGATGAAGATAATTTAGCATATTTGAAAAATTTGTGTGTTGATAAATTTTTAGAACATATGAAACAAATATTCTCAAGTAAAAAAATACAATTTAGCATAATAATCTTCCTGGAAATGTAGATTTTTACTTGATTTAAAATGAACTACAGAAGAAGAATATGTAATCCTGGCCTCTCTTTGTAACCTACTCTGAGAAATGCTGTTATTCTAAGAGTAAAACTATTTTCTCTTCTAAGTGTGTTGACATAACTTACACCAGTAGAAAACAAACTCATTTTAGCTACAAAGATTGGTATACTGGGGAGAAAGAAAACTCAAAGTTTCAAGTATTCTTTTGACTTATCTGGTTTAACTCAGGGGAGGGACCCAAAATAGTATCTGCTTTGCCAGAACAATTTAAGTAGTTCTTAGTAATGAAGAACTATGCCTGTGAGTATCCTAGAGAGTGGAAGAGTTAATTTTGCTATGGCTATCTAAGAGGCATTGTGTGTTTTTTAAGGATAATTAATGTGTGTCCAGCAGGGAGATATGGGCTAAAACAAAGAATCAGAAGCAAAAAAGAAGACAAAAACACAAAGAATGGTAGAAAATTGGGAGAATTTTGAGGGTTATTGGAGAAAAATAATAATGAAGAAAAAGAAAGGTGTATTATTAAAGGTGCTGGAATACTACTGATGTCTAAAGCTCAGAAGCATGAATACTTTGTAAATCGCAATGCCGTAATAAAATAAA
>JAJIBD010036087.1:0-15285 GCA_021461705.1 Cryptotis parvus
GCCTTTACAGGTTGCAAATTATGTGTTCTTGTGTGGCTATGTAATACAATGACAGTTGCCAATGGCTGATCGCAGTTATGTGGGAGGTGGGGAATATTGAGGCCAATGTACCCAGGTAATTGTATGTAGGATATACACTAATTAAGCACTTTGTATAGGTTTTGAATTTGGGATGGGAAACCTGCAAGATTCCCAATCCCTTTCTGCACTCCCCACAGGGTTGGGATTGTGTCTGGCCTGCAGGAAAATTTAGGACATACCTGGGATGGGGGGCAGTGGAGTCAGGTAGCAGGTTGGTGTGCAGGTTCCAGTGACTAAACTTGGGCACTCTAGGCCAAAGAGCTCCTTTATGCACTCACCCTGTGGTTGGGGTTGGGTTTGGCTGGCGGGGAAATTCAGGACACACCTGGGATGGGACAGTGGAGTTCGGGAGTGGGTTGGTGTGGAGAAAGTGCTGGGTCCCAGCAGTGAAACTTTGATTGTGTTTTTAAAGCAAATACTGTATGCAGTTGAGATCGGAAATGGTTTTTAAAAATATAATTACTGAAACCTCTATGGAAATAGTTATGTTAGGAACTTATAAGGAAAAAATGAAGTATCATCTCACACTAGCAAGACTAGCCTCTATAAAAAATAATGGAATCAAGCAATGCTGATAAATAAGAACTCTCATCCACTGCTGGTGGGAATGGTGTCTGGCTTAGTGTCTATGGAAAACAGACGGGAGATTTCTCAAAAGAATACAGAACTCAGTAGGTGATCTATTGTATCTAACCCCAAAAGAGAAAACGACTAATCCAAGAGATGTGCATACCTATGTTCATTTGTAGCATTTAGCACAGTAGCCAGGATATAGAAATGACACAAATGTTCAACAATAGATGAGTAGATAAAGAATTATGGTGCATAAACAAAATGGAATGCTGAAGTCCACAAGGAAAAATTGAAATTATGCATTTTACTTCATCTTTAATAAAACTAGAAGGTATCAAGCTGAGTGGAAAGCCAGAGAGAAAAAAGACACCAGATGATCTCACTCATCCGTGGCAGACAGAAAAATCAAACAAAGGTATAGACAATGTCAACTGACTGAAAACCATGACCACTGGAGAACAGAACTGAGAACAGATTAAAGGAATGTGAAGGAAGAATAAGGGGACTGGAGTGGACACAGGGGCTTTGTTGAGGGTTTAGGATTGTTTGCTGATGGTGAGGTAATGGTGAGTACATGATCACGTATGAAAAGATCATATATGTCAGCACTATTATAAATACACTGTGGTAGTAATAAGATTTTAAAATTACAATTAAACAAATGGCCACATTTTATTCCCTGAAGACTGACCTATGTTTCAAACTATGATGGCTACTCTCACATAAGCAGACATTGGTGTTCTCTCTCTCTCACCCTGTTACCTCCCTCACTCCCTCTTTTTCTCTCCATAGTTCTTAAGACAATCTCCTAAATAAAAACTATTATACCATACTAAATAAAAGAAATACAATAGAGAAGTGAACATCAGCTAAGGAATGGGGATAGGATGAGTAGCAACCACATGAATATCATTTATAAATTACACTTATCCCCTTATCTATAACTCAAATACATTGGTATGAAAACATAAGTGTGAAAGAAATAATTAGGTTGAAAAAATCATGATTAAACTGACTTTCTGTATTGTGATGAAAGGCTAATCTGCTACAGTTTCTGAATTTAATTTGAAAAGTCATATTGCCAAGTAAGAAACATGTCTTTTTCTATGTTCTTAATTTGGAGATAATTTATATAGTACTTTGATATAGAGTAGGTTGGTAAGAGATCAGTACAAAGTCAATATAAGTAATTATCATCTAATTGTTGGATCAAACTAATCTTTTATGACAAAAGTAGATGATAATTTTAAGAAAATAACTGACTACTACTAAAAATTTAAGTTAAGTGGTGCTTCCAGTAGTACACATTATACTTTCAAAATTATACCATTCCATAAGATACTATAACATTTTACCTATGACTAAATCCACAGAAAATATTGTTTTCATAAGAAAAGCTTTAATAGTTTAAATATATTTCCTTGCCTTTTCATTTATTATTTTCTTACTTTTACTTCTTTTAGAAATAGAGTTTTTGAAAAGCATAAGAGAAAGAAACTCCCTAACTGGGGAGGAACTTAGTAAATTAACTGTTTCATTTCTTTAATCACTGAGCAAATATTGAGTACTTTTCTTGAAGTAATAAGTATGTCTGTTGTTCTCAAGAAACTTATGAGTGAAAAGAAAGAATTGTAAATAAAATGTCAGCAATATAGTTTTCGAGGTATGACTGACAAGTGCAGAACACAATTATGCTGGTTTGCATTGGGCATATAGGATAAGGTTGACTGGAGTATTGGGACAGATTCACTGGAGTATTGGGACAGATTCCTCGGCAGAGTGAATTGAGCAGAGAAAGCAAAATAAAAAACAATGAAGGGAAGAAGCAAGTTCATAGGCCACCACAGGACCAAGGGAATACCAATGATAGGTTTCTAATGAGCCATTTTTAATTACATACAATTATGATCTGCGGTGTACAAACAATATAAGATGACTGGCCAGCTTTGTATGGAACAGAGCAGCAGAGTGACAAAAGAACTAGCACATCAGACACAAGTAGCAAAGGATTAACCAAAGAGCAATGGCCTTGAGCTACAGAACACCTGGGAAATAGAAGGAAGAGCCACAGATCTGACGTTCTGTCAAATAGGAAATCAATCTTGCAAGGAAAATATTCCACCGAAAATCACGGAACTATTCCCCAGAGAAGTACAAAGAATGCATAGACCAAGAGGTTTTAGGAAGAATTGATATAATTAAAGATGAAATTCTGCCTACAGAGAGAAATCTGTACTCCTATAGAAGTGAAAGTGAAAAATAAAGCTTAAAAAATAAGTACAATAGTATCCCAGTAGAGTAATACCAATGGATTTAAGTAGTACAAATCCAACATGCTGAATAGATGTTCTTTGAATTCCTTGACAAGAGTCTGTGTCTTGTTAATTTTGGCATCTCTAGGGCTCAGCATAATATTCTGGGAGCAGAAATGTTCACTAGATTGCTGCTGAATGAAAAAGATATGAAAGTGATCAATCCTGGTTAACTCGATGGTGTTGTAAGGAGTTTGGGTGAAAAAAAGCACAGCGAGGTCCTGGCATTTTTATTTAACATGACTTGATAGTTTTATTGGACTCTTGGTGAAATGAGATGAGGAAAACAAAGGGAGGATGACCTGAAGGGAGTGGTAGGGACCACTATCTCTTTATGTTTATAGAAAGGGCCTATTCACTCACAGGAGGGAAAATGTATAGGAGAAAGAGGAAATTTCCGAATCAAACTGCCTAGCCCTTCATGACATGCCACTGGAGAAGAACATATTAGATTACTCGGGCGTGGCTTTATAAGTTGGCTGCTTAATATAACTACATTACGTTCTAATACAGAAGTAGCTACATCTATTTATCCTGAAAATTAACAGCTGTGGCACACATTTTTATCTCTGAAGTTAATCTATACTTTAATTTTTAGCTCCACACCTAAAAAAACAATCAGAATTTCCTCTTAGTATTGAATATTGGTTTGAGAACAATATGCCAGGGTATATGCAATTAAAGATTCCAGTTCCTACATTTTTCTAATGTCAATTCACAAAAACAAAACTTTGTCCAACTTATAATGATTTTGATAACTTGGAATGGTTTGCATCAGTCTGATTTCATTAACACGTCCTTAAACTAAAGGGTGATTGAACAGGCTTGCAATGGAAAATTCTCTTCTCATAGAAACTTGTTTACTTTTTTCATGGACCACACTTGGCACACTCAGGGTTGCCCTGGCAATGATCAGGGAACCATGTGGTACTGGAAAGTGAATGTGATCTGGGGGTTTCCATATGCAAAGGAAGCATTCTAGTCCTTTGGACCATTTCTCTGGCCCCTTATTTCATTTTTTAAAATAAATTAAAGTGGTTTCTGACTAATCTGACATTTTTACAATTACAAAACTTAAAATCAAAGAGAGAAATTAATATATTAACACAATTAAAGTCAAATATGTTAACTTGTAACCTAATTACTAGCTCCTTACGTCATATGGTTTATACTTCTACTTAGCTAGTCAACAAGTAGAAAGAACCTAATAAGTGTATAGTTTGGTAATTCAAAATCTTATGTAAACATTGGTATTCATTTCACAGTAATATAAGTATTAATTTCATAATTACATCTCAAGATTTTAAAATACTGCCTTCTATGCTGGAGAGATAGTTTAATAGTTTGAGCATATTTTTTGTATGCCAGAGGACCAGACACAAATCCTGACATCATATGGTTCCTCAAGCACCATTAGAAGTGCCCTGTAACACTCATCCATTGTTGGTGGGAATGCCGGCTGGTACAGCCTTTCTGGAAAACAATATGGACATTCCTCCAAAGACTAGAAATTGAACTCCCATTTGACCCAGCCATACCACTCCTGGGAATCTACTCTGGGAAACCAAAAATACGCAGCGGAAACACCATCCCTACTTTTATGTTCATAGCAGCATTATTCACAATAGCCAGAATCTGGAAGCAACCCGAGTGCCCGAAAATAGATGACTGGATAAAAAGCTTTGGTACATCTACACAATGGAATACTATGCAGCTGTTAGGAAAAATGAAGTTATAAAATTTGCCTACAAATGGATGGACATGGAGAAGATTATGTTGAGCGAAATTAGCCAGAAGGAGAGAGAGACAGTTACAGAATGACTGCATTTATCTGCATAACATAAATATATAGGTACATATTATGATACCAATATCCAAGGTCAAGTGAAACATACATCAGGAGGTCCTGTCAAAGGTGGAAATTATCACAAACGTGTGGGAGTCAGAGGCTAGGTAAGACAGAAAATGGAACAGTGTGCTAACAATTGTGAGGGTACTAATGCCAACCTAGAACTGAGCATTAAATAGAGGCAAAAGGATACACATGACAACCCTTTAATGTATGTTCTGTAATCCATAGTCTGGAGAGGAAGGAAAAGAGAAAGATAGAGAAATGGAAAGAAATAAAGAACCTGCCATGGAGGAGGGCTGGGGGAGGGGGAGGGAACCGGGACGTTGGTGGTGGGAGATGGGCACTGGTGGCGGGATGGGTGCTGCTACACTGTATGACCAAAACCCAAATATGAACTTTTTAATTGTATATCTTTGTAATTGTAAAAATAAAAAAATTAAAAAAAAAAAAAAAAAAAGAAGTGCCCTGTAAGCACAGAGCTGGGAAGTAGCCCCTGAGTCCTACTGGACATGGCCAAACACACACACAATCTTTCAAATTATGCAATGACAGTATATATACTATTTTGAAATTTTGTAATTCATTTAAGAATTATTATTTCTAGATACTCATCTACATTTACTCTTAGAATGCTCATGTGAAAATAATAAGACCTAGATTTGAATGATTTTTTATAGAACACACCCTCAATGTCAGGAGATGAAAAGAGTTGACTGCTCAAGACTTAGTCACATGTAGAAGTTGGTGAGTATGTCAAGAAAGTATGCTACAAAGAGGAGACATAAGCAGGAATGCAGAAAAACATATTTATATATTGACAGCTTCAGCAAATGAAGATAAACAGACTTCCTGTGTACTAACTGCAAATGATGTGGGTGGGCAGGGCAGCTCAGAGGTCAAGAGCACAAATCTTACATTTGCAAATACCCAAGTTCAATACCGGGCAAAACAGCTCCCTGAGCATCACTGGGGGTTGTTCTGCAGGACCCCCCCCTCCCACCCCCACATCTCTGCCAACATCACTGGGTGTAGATATGTTGGCCTCGAGCACAGACGGACCCAGGTAGTACTGCGACACCACCTAAGCACTGAATACTCTACAGTGGCTGGCTTAGTGTTATCTTGAGTGGGCCCCAGGCTTCCCGAATACAGCTTGGGTGCTCTCCCAAAAGACGTGGGTGTAGAAGACTTAGAAGGCTCACCTCGATCAGATGCTCACTTTGGTCAGTGGACAGTACGAGATTGCAATAGAATAATTATCTGGGTAGTGGAGGCAGTCCAAAGAAGGGAATAGAAGTTGGCAAGATGGAACAGGGCAGACAATCTCAGAGACATTCACCTTGCTGTAAAAGTGCTGGCAAATGCAAGAAACAAGCAAGGGATCCCAGGCTACTTGGCAAATAAAAGACAAGGATGACAGTAGGAAATATGGTGAATGTTAACTGTTTTATATGCATTGCTTCACGTAAAATAATGTTTGTAAATTACTAATGATCAAATATTAATGATTTCCTATGCAATAGTTTGTGGGTAAAAACAGATGAATATTGGTAATTTTATGTTTTAAAGTAATGTTTGACTCAACTAGCAATGGGTAAACATTCTTCTGAAATGAAAGGCAACAAGATCAATCAGGGTAGAAGTAAAACAGAACAGGGTGTGATAATAAAGGAAAAGTGGAAATGATTCTTGCTTACTGATTGGTTACTCTGAAGCAGGCATTATTAGACTTTATGTTAGAGAACTGTGTAGAGAGCTTTTCTATTATAAATTATTTTATTCCTGTGAGGCTTTTATAAGGAAAAAGCAATTAGGTTAGGCATGATCACTATATAAACAGCTCAGTGTCTGATTTTTAACATCTAGGGTTTTTTTTTTTTTTTATTTTGGGTCACAGCTGACAATGCTCAGGGGTTTCTCCTGGCTCTGCACAGGAATTACTCCTGGCGGTGCTCGGGGATCGAACCCTGGCCGACATGGGCAGGCCGCGTGCAAGGCAAACACCCTACCTGCTGGGCTAACTCTCCAGCCCCACATCTAGGTTTTTTAAAAGAAAGAAAAAACCTATAGTTATTTTAAAACATAAAGTTTTACAAAAAATACAGATAAGCCTGGATTTCTGCATTACTGTTTATTCTGCTGTGTTGGAAGACCCCAGAGAAGTCATTAAACTTCTTTTATTTAGATTTCCTCGCTTACAAAATGAAAATATAGTGTTACTGTTTCATATGGTTTCTTTGATGGCAAATCCTATAAAAATTAATGAATACAAAAGAGTAAACACTTGTTGGCAGTTGTTAAACGATAGTGGATGCTCAATAAGCTGCCATAGCAACCAGTAAGGTTCTAGTCTGGCTTTAGGCATAAGAGGAGCAGCAGACAGGAAGTGATAATACATTATGTGAGAGAGGCTGCAGAGAGAATGGGTAAGGGAGATGGTACTGAGTCCCTGGCAGGCAGGAGAAGTTGTGCAGAGTGCTGGCCAGTTAAACGTGGACCCTTGTCTCTGTAGGTGATTTCCCATTCTGGTCAGAAAGTGAGTAAAACCAACTAAAGAAGGGTGATACCAGCCTTATGCATTAAGTGATATGTGATTTGCCAGCCTCAGCAAAAGACTTGATGTGTAGTAACTGCCGATAATTATTCTTTTGGATGCAAAGAGGATACGATGAATTTGCCAGTTGATGATAAATAATATAGACTAGAAACTACAGATTGTCCCAGTATTATTTCTACCTTTTTCATTTCATAATAGAAGTCGCCTCAAATTATACTTTGGTGGAGCAAGATACAGTAATTCCAAGCCTTATTACAGATATGTGTGTCCCAAGTGACTGAGTTCAGGCCAATGGGACGGGCAACTGAATGAAGATAGCGTGGGAATTTCCAGGTCACGAGCAACACTGCAGATGGGACTATGTAACTGACCAACTGGATAAGGACAACTAAGGGGCTGGTGGAGTAAGATGAAAGAGGAACCCGGGTGTCTGGATGACTGCATTAAGCACAGGCACCAACTCTCTAGTCCTCAAGTCTAGGCTTTCATGAGAAAGAGACACAAGTTTGTCTTGTGTGATCCTGCTATATGGGCTTGCTATATATCGATGTTTCTAAACCGTAAGTGTGATTGGAAGAACACAAGAATCTCTATTAGCTGATCCTGTCTTCATACCATCTGAGTGGAACAGTTTTGAGCTGGGGGAAGTTATCTATATTACTTCAGAAAGTTCTTGAGGAGTGTGTTAAAAATAAGCGTTTGTTAGGAAGCAGGCAGGAATAACAATTTTATATTAATAAAATTATTTTACTGTATTTCTCTATACTCTGCATATTTTCAGGTACTCTCTTTTCAGCTATAGCGCTTTCAGATTCTTTTTAGTGCTAAACGACTAGGTAAGACACCAATGTAACAATACTTCGGTCAAAGTAAAAAAGACTAAAGATATGCGCTTGAAAACCAGGGAAAGGGTTTTGTCTCTGCAAAGCATTTCATGCTTAATTTTGTGGTCAATTTGTTTTTAAAATAAAATATAAGCATAGATTTCCCCTCTGCTTTAATAAAATGCTCTACTACTATAAAATTACCCACTCAATGTAAAATAGCAACATTCCACATTAATCTGAAAGATAATTGAAAAATAAGGTTGCATCTTTGTATTTTCATTTTTGCCAGACCATTATGTTTGAAAAGCCTTACTCAGGGCTTTAAATGCCCCCGGGATTATCATACAATATTTATTTGGGGATTATAGTTAATTCATGTCAAATTTTAAATTTTAAAATAATGAACACTTATTCAAGATTGTATTTCTAAAAAGTTGCATACATTACTTAACCAGAAAGAGAGAAGAGCAATTTATATGGAAGTGGAATCACATTATTGTAATTTTCCCTCTCCTCCCTATTGGCAGAACCACAAACTATTCTTCAGAGTACATTAATAATAATAATTACCATAATTGTGGAGGTTACTATGTGATAGTAACAAACATAACTAAATCCTCTGATCACTATTTGAATTTTACATTGCAAATGACAAATAAATGGGCATAAACTCTCCTATAATTGAATAACAATCAACTCGACATTAAGTCAACAAGGTTTTTATTTTGCAACATTTTTAGATTCACAACTATGGGTCTCTTACCAAAGACGTCTTCATAAGTATCCCCAATGTTTTTCCTCGGACTCACTAGAAAATCATTTGCCTCAAAGATTGATTTTGTGAGAAAAAGTCACCATTTAGTGTGACTTCCACTATTTCTTCTATCCTTTCCTTCGCTCTGCAAGTGATGATATCTGGAGGAGAAAAAATACTGCCAGTTAATTTCTCTCTCATATTATATGATTATACTTGAAGCAGAAAAATGATTTATATTATAAAATGCAAGTTCGTTTGGCATACTTAGACTTGCATTACAAAGGAATTTGTATTTATTTAGCATTGAAAAGCTGTGATTCAAACACAGAGAGACTTTCATGCAGTCTGTGCATATACTGGTATTTTATAAGCAATTATACTAAATAACATGCAATATAGAATAATGAGATAAGTACTGAAAATACATATTAGATCATAAACTACATTAGGATGTATTAATTGGTTTCTGGAACTGACATATTTATGCTTATAATTCACCTGGTGGTTGTGAATTCATGAATTTTCAACTAATTTTATGTTCATTGTAGTAAGTTTCAAGTTCTAATTTTATAACAATACCATAGAAACAGCTTCAAGTGATAAAAAAACTTAATTTCTAACTATATTAATTTTTCTGGTAACACTTTCAAAATATTTTCTATTAGAGTATTGTATATGGGCCTTAAATTTTATGTTTAAGTAAAGAGAGCACACCATGAATTACAACAGTACAAAAAATTTTCATGATTGAGTTTTAGGCATACAATGTTCCCAGACCAATCCCTTTACCGGTGTCAACCAATGGCCTCAGTTCCCTCCCACTCTGGGCAGTCACATATTTTCTTCTTTAGCTTTTAGGCACTACAGTTCTGTTACTGATTGGATGCCCATCACATCACTTTATCTCCTTTCTGACCCTTGCCTTCTTCCAAGTAACAACTTCCCTCCAGCATTGTCTCAGTGTTCCCTGCCCTAACATTACCCTAGCCCCAGTGGTAAGCTTCCTACTGAAGACTGATTCTCCTGCTCTTCTTTCTATTGCAACTGGGAATTTGTTATTTATTTACTATATTTACTATATTTCTTACACCAACTAAACTTTGTAATTCACAGTGATTCAATTAAAAATAAACAAAAAACCCAAGTACCCAAGTGTGCTCTTTGGCATGAGAGAACCAAAGTGTATTCCAGCATCACAGCCTAGTGTTTGGCACCAGGTGGATACAGCAGTCAAAATGTGCATGAGCGTTGTGACTTAATTATGTGATGCTACAAAACACTGACACTGCAAAAGTGCGTAAGCAAAGTCAACTATGTCTTAAGAACAACCACCTGAGGACAATGAAACTAAGTAGCAAGTGTGTGAACCCTGTGCAACGAAATGTGTGAGCATCATTACCAAGTGTGTGTAGCCCCAATCATCTCACCTGCAACAACAGAATAGAAGGAAGGGGAAGAAATTAACTTAAAAAATACACTAACAGGGCCGGAGTGATAGTCCAGCGGGTAGGGCGTTTGCCTTGCACGTGGCCAGCCCATGCTGGCCCCAGTTCGATCCCCAGCATCCCATATGGTGCCCCAAGCACCGCCAGGAGTAATTCCTGAGTGCAGAGCCAGGAGAAACTCCTGAGCATTGCTGGGCGTGACCCAAATAAGCAAAAAAAAATACATTAACAAAAGTTAAATGTTCATTCAAAAAATTAAATTAAATATAAAGTTCATGGCATAGACTTTAATATTAAAATGCTATTACAGAGTAATTCAGTGAGAATCTTGAAAATGTTATTTCTATATAATAAATTCCAATATTTTCTTTACATTAAGTACAAAGAAGTTAATAATGATATTTTTTTAAAAACATTGCCTATTTCTCGGTATGTAAACAGGCTTCCGTTGACATTAGCTCTATATTAGGAGGCCATGTACAACAGAGACCTATTTAAAAATGCATTATTTCTCCAAAATACAGTAAGTGTTACATGCTCATGTTTATATTGCACATAGGCCATCAAATTAGGGACAAAAGAATCATAAAAATTAAAAAAGACTTTTAAGGTCTATAGAAATAGCCCAACATGCTGAAACATAAAATTTGCATGTAGGAATCCTGGATTCGAACGCCAGCACCCACAATCCCCCAAGTCATCTGGGGAGTGACCCATGAGTACCCCCACGTGTAGCCCCCAAACCAAAAAGAAAATAAAATAAGAAAATAATAAAAAGGACTTTTTACTGTCATACTAGTCCCTTCTCTATCCTAACTGTTATAAATGACAACTCTAGACAAGAATTGAGTGTTGAAAGTAGGTAAAGGGATATACATGAAAACTTCAGTATCTGTATTGCAAACCCTAATGCTCACAAAGATACTGAGAGAGACTGAGAAATATTCACTGGTGAAGGGATGGGTGTTGGAACATTATATGACTGAAACCAAATCATGAACAATTTTGTAACTAGAACAATTTATGCTGCTTTTGTGGCTTTAATAATAATAATATATAATCATTGAAGCTGCAAAACTGGATAATGTTCTAAATTTTTTCAATATATAGCATATGTATAATATCCCAAGTTTAAAATAAATTTACCTAAAATCTAAAGCTCAGAGATTGCTATAAATTTGGACTAGATTAAGTATGTAAAAAAGCACAATAACTATACAAAGATGTAAATCAATGTTTAAATGGCTGAGAAAAATGGACAAGCTTTTCTGATTAAAATTAGCTTTAGTTTTAAAGCACTTATATTGGAAATTAGTATGACCACAGTAACAATTAGTGTCATGTAACTGGCCTTGTTCTATAACTCCTCAGGAAATTTGTGCCCTGGCAATGCAATGATCACTAAGTCACAGTGAATTAACATCCCATTGTTTTTCCACTGTGACATGTAGTACAGTCCTTTTCCAATTATCTGCCCCAATGGACAAGAGTTGATAAGAATACACAAAGAGAAAAGGTGGTTCACAGAACAAGAGAAAACACCCCTGGTTTGAGAATAACCTGGCTGCCATGTAAGAAATATTAAATATCAACGTTTATTGATGCTAGGAAATATTAAATACCAATGTTTATTGATGCTAGAAAGGAAAGCTCTAGGTTATCTCTAGTGTGTTCCTAAGAATTAAGTAGAGATTTCTCAAAAACATCATTTATGTTTATAAAATTACAATTATTTGCTTTACAAGGGCACTTGTATATAAAAATAACTACTGGAATGGATGTTAAACTTTTGGTAAAATGACTAGGACAAAAAAAATCACTAGAATACAAGCTATTTCTGAACATTACTGTTACTCCTGAACTGTTAATGTAACATAGGCAGGCGGGAGTTCACCCTTTCACTCCAGCATGCTGGCATTGCGCTCTGGGCCAGCAGTTGAAAATACCTGTCATTGGCTGACCACAAAATTAATTAAACAATTGTACAGTTCTAAAGAGAAGTGACGTGATGAAAATTGCCTTCATGCGTTTGAATTTCAACTGTCTTTGAGAAAAACTGTGCAAAAGATTCATTTTTAAGTTTCTCATAGATCTGCCCTAGACTTAAAAAAACTTTTCTTTGAAATTTAATCCGAGGAAAAAATCAAACTACGGTAGATATAAGAAAAAAATTTTAACTGTTCAACTCTATAGAAGGTGTAAACAATATTCTAGAGGAAAGAAAAGTCATACCCCTGATATATTTTGGAGCATGATGAAGATAATTTAGCATATTTGAAAAATTTATGTGTTGATAAATTTTTAACATATGAGAACAAATATTTATAGTAAAAATACAATTTATGTATCAAAATATTACTGGAAATGTGGATTTTTACTTGATTTAAAATGAACTACAGAAGGAAATATGTAATCCTGGCCTCTCTTTGTAACTACTCTATCTGAGGAAATGCTGTTATTCACAAGTAAAACTATTTTCTCTTCTAAGTGTGTTGACATAACTTACACCAGTAGAAAACAAACTCATTTTTAGCTACAAAGATTGGTATACTAGGGAGAAAGAAAACTCAAAGTTTCAAGTATTCTTTTGACTTATCTAGTTTGCTCAGGGAGGGACCCAAAATAGTATCTGCTTTGCAGAACAATTTAGTAGTTCTTAGTAATGAAGAACTATGCCTGGTATCTAGAGAGTGGAAGAGTTAATTTTGCTTTATGGCTATCTAAGAGGCATTGTGTTTTTTTAAGGATAATTAATGTGTGTCAGGGAGATATGGGCTAAAACAAAGAATCAGAAGCAAAAAAAGAAGACAAAGCAAAAAGAATAGTAAGAAAATTGGGGAGAATTTTGAGGGTTGTGGAGAAAAATAATAATGAAGAAAAAGAAAGGTGTATTAAAAAGGTGCTGGAATACTGATGTCTAAAAACTCAAACATGAATAACTTTGTAAATCGCAATGCCGTAATAAAATAAAATTTCTATAGCATGATACCAATATCCAAGGTCAGGCAAAGCATGGATCAGGTGGTTGTGTCAGTGGGTAGAATCTACCAAAAGTGTGTGGGAGTCAGAGATTAGGTAAAATCAGGGAAGGGAATAGTGTGCTAATAATTGTTGGAAATGATAATACCAGCCTAGAACTAAGCAATGAATATAGGCAAAGGGATATACATGATAACCTCTAAATGTATGTATTGCAAGCCACAATGTGTAGAAAGAGAAGAGAGAGAGAGAGAGAGAGAGAGAGAGAGAAGGCAAAGAGCCTGCCATAGAGACAGGTGGGGGAGGGAGGAGGGAATCAGGGACATTGGTGGTGGGAAATAGGCACTGGTGGAGAGATGGGTGCTGGAACACTGTATGAATGAAACCCAAACATGAACATCTTTGTAATTGTATATCTCATGGTGGTATAATAAAAAATTAAAAATATATAAAAAGTAAAATAAAATAAAATATATTTTATTTAAAAAAGAGTGAGATTCAATATTGCATGTGTGGTAAAAATGAACCTACTAGGAAACATAGTGTGCTCTGAGTGGTTTTGAAATATAACCAAAAATCTGGGTCAGGAACAATGAGGAACAGAAAGGTCAGCATATCCATAAGATAGTTCTTAGACAGGAAAGAATGTTACACGGTGATAGAATATGGTAATTTAATGTGACATGAGAACCAAAGAATGTGGGACTCATAAATTTGATGCAGGGGGTCTGAGTGCCTAAAGAGGCCTGAAGCTAATGTTCTTTCAATCTTTGCTGAATTTCTAGATTTCACCAAGAGAATACTGTAGCTGTGTAAAGAATATAGGATCTGGGGGCTGGAGTAGTTAAGCTGCCCGTGCTCAGGAGTCAGTCCTGAGTATCACTGGGTGTGGCCCCCAAACAACAAAAAGAACAAAAAAGAAAAGAGTCTTGGATTCACTGCTAGACCAGATTCATTCCAGCATTTCCATTAACAGGCTGCTACAATTCTTTTCTCTGAACCTCAACTTTCTTATCCAAAGAAACAAAATTTGTGAGTCTCTACATTCCCCCAGGAATACTTATGTTCTCCGACTAAAAATATACCTACCCCATATGGTGTAGGGGATTTTGCGCCTCGGGAGTCAAGAATGGGGTACATCCAATGTACTGCTGGGATACTTCCATTTTCTGTTTTTATAAAGCTAATTAGAAAAGAAAATTCACAAAAGTATACAAAATGAACACAAGCACTTTCAATATTAGCATAAGAGATGATCTTTTTAGTACTTAATGGTGAGTGGGGGTTGAGGGTCTCCCTTAGCTGTGCCTGTGCTTTTGGAGCCTAGGGGCCAGTCCTGGTGCCACGTGGCCTGGAATACTGGCAGTATGTCAGTGGGTCCACTGGTAGTAGCAGTGAGGCTAGCAGGGTCACTCCAGTGGTGCTCAGGGAATACCAGGGTAAACCTGGTGGTTCTGGTGGAAATTTCTATAGCTTCTACGGTTATTTAATGCACTACTAGAACTGTATTACTATTATTTTCTGTTTTGTTTTGTGGCCATACTCAACTGTACTCAGGGATCACTCCTGGCAGTGATTAGGGGTCCAAATGGGATGCTTAGGGATCAAACCAGTTCGGCTGCATGCAAGGCAAGCACCCTACCCTGCTATACTATCACTCTGGCTTGTCTTAAAATTCTTAAATTTTGAACAGGGTCCTCTACTTTCATTTAAAAATGGGACTCTCAAAGCATTTAGGCAGTCTTGACGGTTGGCACAATACAAAGACGGCAAAATGGAGCCTGGGGGCCCATAGGGTAGAATTCTTTTTAATGTGAAGAAGCCATTTGCAAACATAGGACTACACAAGAATTTCAAGGCCATTATTGAATTCTATAAATGCAGAGAAAACATGCTTACTTT
>JAJIBD010036088.1:0-15518 GCA_021461705.1 Cryptotis parvus
CATGAATATATAGCCAGTTAATTCCATCAAACTCTAGATCTCTAAGGCCCATATACCATCAAAATAATTCATTTTGGCTTTTGCCTTTAGAATCAGATACATGTTAGTTTGCCCAGAGGGGCACCGACTTGTCTCTTTTGAACTAACACAGCTGTCTACATTATGGTTGATCCATCGTGGCCAAGTACTCTTGGAATATTTACATGCGTGTCCCCCATGTACTGGAGCAGGCAAGATTCATAATAAGGATATTTTTTGCCATATCACTTTTTCACTTGATCTCTTGACATCCCGTTATTCATCGATTTGCTTGAGCGGGTGCCAGTAACGTTTCCATTTGACCCTATCACGTTCCAGTGTAGCCCAATGGCATCTGCTTGCTCCAGGAATATCAAAACCCTCAAACTGTTCATTCAGGGTCTTGACGAAAAAGTCTGACCATCTTGTAGGTGGGCAGTCACGTGATCTTTTGAAGTCCCGTGGGATCCAGTTGGTAATGGCTCAAGTCCAGTAGTCATCTCCAATTCCCATTACATGACCAGCCCATCTGATTTTTGACGCCTTGACCGAATGAGACAGCATTCCTGACTCTTTCCTTCTCTCGCTTAAGTGAGGCGTGATATTCCAAGCATAGTTCTTTCGATTCCTCTCTTTGGGAGACCTGAATTGCATTCTCATCCTGCTTTCATGGGGCCCAGGTCTCTGAGGCATATGTTAATGCAGGGAGAATGGTGGAGTCGAAGAGATGTGCAGTGAGCTGGAGGTTCTTTGTCCTTTTTACCTATTTCTTAGATGTACTTGAAGGCATCTCTTCTCCTATACGGCTCTCTTCCTTCTGTGCAGCTCAGGTTTTAGGTCGTTCATCATGTTGAGTTCTCAGCCTAGGTACACATAACTGCTGCATTCAGAGATGTTTGTTTTGTTGAGAGTAAAAACGATGTTTTTGCCATATAAAATTATTAAATTAATCCAATATTCTGCCCATAAAACTCTGAGTAGGGAATGTGTCTCCCATTTCCTCAGGTCCTCTTTTATTTCTTGAAGCAACATTTTTTAGCTTTCTTTGTGGATATCCTTTACGCTCTTTGTCAAACTGATTCCTAGGTATTTGATTTTCTGTGGCACAACTGTGAATGGGATCACTTTTTTTCTTTTGTTATTTGCATATAGGAAGGTCATTGACTCTTGGGTATTGATTTTGTATAGGAATCTATTATTTCTAGGAGCTTCTTGGTAGAGAATTTAGGATTTTCTAGGTATCATATCATGTCATCTGCAAATAGTGACAGCTTGGCTTCTTCCTTTCCTATCTGGATGCACTTAATGTCTGTTTCTTCCCTGGCTACTATGGCAAGTACTTCCAGTACTATATTGAATAGAAGTGGTGAGAGTGGGCAGTCTTGTCTTGTCTCCAACCTTAGAAGGAAGGATTTCAGTTTTTTCCCCATTAAGAATGATGTTCTCTGTGGGCTTGAAGTAGATTGCTCTTGATTATATTGAGGGAGGGTTCCTTCAATTCCCATTTTTCGAGAGGTTTTTATCATGAGTATGTGTTGGTTCTTGTCAAATGCCTTCTCTGCATCTATTGATGTGATCATATGGTTTTTATTTTTCTTCTTATTGATATGATGTGTATGTTAATTGACTGCGGATGTTGAACCATCCTTGCATACCCAGAATGAATCCCACTTGGTCATGGTGTATAATCTTTTTATGACTCTTTGGATTCTATTTGCTAGTATTTTATTGATCTTAGCATATGTGTTCATCAGGGAGATTGGTCTGTAGTTTTCCTTTATAGTGACATCTCTGTCTTCTTTGGGTATCAGGGAGATATGTGCCTCATAGATGCTATTTGGGAGTGTTTCTGTTTCTTTAATTTCCCGAAAGAGCTTGAAAAAGACTGAGTTCCTCTTTAAATGTTTGGTAGAATTCACTAGTGAATCCATCTGGACCTGGGCTTTTGTGTTTGAGTAGTCTTTTGATTACTGATTCCATCTCCTCAATGTGATGAATTTGTTGAGGTATTCCAAATCTTCTTGTTGTAGCCTCTGAGGGATAGGAATTCAGGAATTTGTCCATTTCTTCTAATTCTTTTGTTTCTTGGCATAAAGACTCTCATAGCAATCTCTGATGATCTTTTGAATTTCAATGGTTTCTATTGTGATGCCCCCTTTTAAAAATCTGATTCTATTTATTGGGTTCTCTTTTTTTCCTTTTCTTACGAGTCTTCCAAGTGGTTTGTCAATTTTGTTCATTTTTTCAATGAACCAGCTCTGGTTCTTTTTGATCTTCTTGATTTTTGGGGAGAGTCTATCTCATTGATTTACACTCTAAGTTTAATTATTTCTTTCTTTCTGCCTTGGGTTGGTCTCCTTTTACTGATCACTTTCTAAGATCTTAAGTTGTGAAGTCAGACTGTTTATGACTTTGCAATTTCCTTTACAATTTCCTTCTTTGATCTTGCCACTCAAAGAATTTTGTCTCTATCTATGGCATACATTATTTTGACTAGGATATGTCTTGGAGTCTTTCTATTGGGGTCTCTTCTTGCAGGTATCCTTCAGGCTTCTTGTATCTGGATGCCTTCATCCTTTAACTCTGGGAACTTTTCATCAAGGATTATTTTAACTGTTCTTATTTCCTTGGGGTTGCTTTCCTGTCCCTCTGGGACTCTGATGATTCTTATGTTGTTCCTCCCAGGTTCATCCCAATGTTCTCTGTTCTGCTGCTGATCCATTTTCTGGTCTTTTTCTCATCTTGTGTATTTGCCTGAGTGCTTTCTGCAGCGCATCCTCAGTTTCACTGACTCTCTCTTCCTCTGCTCTCATCCTGCTGTTGAGAGACCCTAATGTGCTTGTCATTTCATCTACTGAGTTTTTTAGTGATGATATTTCTATTTGCATTGTTCTCATTGCTGCTCTCATTTCCTCCCATAATTTATTGACTGCTTCATTTAGGTTCTCCTATATTTTATTGGACATCTGTTCCATTTTTTCATTGAGCTTGTTAAACATCCTCACCATTTCTTCTCTGAATTCTTTGTCAGAGATATTATGTGCGTCTGAATTCTTTTTAGAGTTTCAGGGTTGGTTTCTTCATCTATTCTTCAAGCTGGGGATCTGTGTTGTTATCCCAATGGTGCTGTGGTGGTCAGGGATGGATTCTTCTGGGGGTACTGTTTCTTTCTCACTGTATGTAGGACTCTATAGGTGCTCAGCAGAAGGTGTTCTCCTTTCTATTCTTTGAGAATATTACCTTTCCCTTGGTGTTGATTTTCTTGCTCTTTTTATTATTATGCAGAGAGTGCCTGATGGGAAGACAACCTGGCGTGAGGGCTGGAAGTGTCCCGTTTACTTCTGCTTCCTCTCGGACTTCTTGGGGTTGTAGTTTCGCTTTCCTGCCAGAGGCCCAGAGCTCTACCACTTCCCCATGCACAGCCCAGCCAGCCACTCCCCCAGGGAGGGTACCTGAGGTGGAGGCAAACCATTGTGAGAGTTCAATGTGTCCCATTTCCTTCTGCTTCCACTCGATTTCTGGGGGCTGTAGTCTAGTTTTTTGACAGAGGCCCAGGACTCTACCACTTCCCCACGCATCCGCCCGACCAGTCAACTGACCAAACACTCTTGAAATTCATATGGAACAATAACCCCCATGAATAGCCACATCAATCCTGGGGAAATTTAGATAGGATATCCTTGGGGAAAATTAGATAGGAAGCATCACAGTTCTCAACTTCAAATTGTACTACAAAGTGGTAGTTATTAAAACAGTGTATATTAGAGTAAAAGAGACATGTGGACCTATGGAATAGAGTTGAGTATCCTGACACACATGCCCATATATACGATAATTTAATCTTTGGTAAAGGAGAAAAAATATGAAATGGAGCAAGGAAAGCCTCTACAACAAGTGGTTCTGGGGAAACTGGGCAGCTATGTGTGAAAAAATGAACTCAGACCTCTGTCTAATGCTGTGCAAAAAGTCAAAAAAAAATAGATTAAAGATTTCAATACCATACCTGAATCCATAAATATGTACTAGGATTTAAGAGAAATCATAGGTAAAAATCCACAAAGCTACATGAAATTGCTACATGAAATTGAAGCTAAAGACATCTTAAGGATGAAACACCACTTAGAAAGAAAGGAGAAGAAAAAATAAACATGGGAGTACTTATCACTTGTATCACTTCTCTTCCCGTTGTTCATCGATTTGCTTGAGCGGGCACCAGTAACATCTCTATACATCCTGTCACAGGCTAGTGTAGCCCAAGGGCATCCAGTAGCTTCAGGAACATGAAGAGCCTCAAACCATTTCTTCAGGTCATGGGAATGAAGTCTATAATTGTTACTGGTTTTTGGCATATCAAATATAACACGGGTAGCTTGCCAGGCTCTGCCCTGCAGGTGGGATACTGTTGTAATACCCTCTCATCTCATGCATTTATTGATGAACCGAGCAGGTTAATAAAAAAAATATGGTCTAAAATACCCAATGAAACCATGTGATTATCATTTGGTGATACCTATTTGAAAGCTAAAACAATATTTTTGTTTTGTGTGGCCACACGCAGTGCTGTTCAGGATGGCTTCAGCAGTGCTGGGAGGGTTATGAAACTAAAAAGCTTCTGCACCTCAAAAGAAATGGTTACCAAGATACAAAGAGAGCCCACAATGTGGGAAGAATATTCACCCAATGCCCATCTGTCAAGGGGTAATATCCATGATATATAAGGCACTGGTAGATCTTTATAAGAAGAAAATAGACAACCCCATCAAAAAATGGGGAGAAGAGAAAAAAAAGAAATTTCCAAAAATAAGAAATTTGAATGACCAAGAGGCATATGAAAAAATGCTCATCATCATTAATCATCAGGGAGATGCAAATCAAAACAACAATGAGCTATCATCCCACACCACAAGACTGGCACATATCCAAAAGAGCAAGAAGAACCAGTGTTGGCATGGATGTGGGGAGAAGGGGACTCTTATCCAGTGTTGGCAGGAATGTCAATTGGTACAGCCCTTTTTGGAAAACAATATGGACATTCCCCCCAAAAAACTAGAACTTTAGCTCCCATTTGACCCACAAAACTGTTCCTTGGAATATATCCTGGGAACCCAAAAATACACAGCAGAAACAACATCTGCACTTCTACGTTCATAGCAGCACTATACACAATAGCTAGAATATGGAAACAACCTGAGTGCCTGAGAACAGATGACTGGATAAAGAAACTGGTACGTCTACACAATGGAATACTATGCCTCTCTTAGGAAAAATGAAGTTATGAAATTTTCCTATAAATGGATGGGCATGGAGAATATCATGTTGAGTGAAATCAGCCAGAAGGAAATGGACAGATATAGAATGACTGCATTCATTTGTGCAATATAAAAATAGTATGATACTAATATCCATGTCCGGGAAAATCATGAACCAGGAGGACATTTCAGTGCTTTGAATCTACCACAAGTGTTTAGGAGTCAGTGGGTAGGTAAGACAGATAAGGGATCAGAGTGTCAATAATTGTTGGAAATGGTAATTCCAGCCTAGAATTAAGTATTGAATGTAGGCAAAGGTATATACAAGATAACCTCTAAATTTATGTATTGAAAGCCACAATGTGTAAGAGAAGGGGAAGAGAGAGAGGGAGGGGACAGGGAGAGGGAGAGAGAGAGTGCTGGTGAGTTTTAAAAAATAATCTACCCTTATTTCTGGACTAGAGATTGTCCATCTTATCTTGCATATGACCAACCCTGGAACAAATCTCGGCACTTCATATTGTCTCCTGAGCAGTGCCAGGAGTGATCCCTGAGATTGAACACTGCTGCGTGATGCCCAAACAAACAAACCTTTAAATTGTTAGTAGAAATATAAACTGATGCAACTTCTATGGAAGGAGAATAGAGATTTCTGAAAAAGAACAACTAAAATTCTGAAATTCAACTCCTCAGTCAAAAGAAGCATAATCCAAAAAGATCATTGTGACTGTACTTACATTTCCCATCCTATGGAAATTATCCAGCTGCCCAACAGTTGATGAGAGGATATAGATGCTGTGGTCTGACAGGCAGTGAAATACTTCTGAGGTCTAAGATAAAGTGCTGCTTCTCCCCTATAACATGGATGGAACTGCAGGGAGTTATGCGAAGTGAAGTAGATAATTTTAATCATATGAAATTTCAATTATACACGTAAAGAAAGAAATCAAGGGAATAGGAAATGTCCAATGAGAACAAGCTCTTAGATTTTTGAGGCTACAGAATTGAGGTTACTAAGGTGGACAGTGAACTGTGGAGGTAGGATGCTTACAGTATGGTGGTGGGCATGGTATAGCAACACTGGACCCCTAAAGTGTATACATATTTAAAGCCTTGTAAATCAATGGCATCCCAATATAGAATACATTTTTAAAAATGGTTTCTAAGATATTGGTATCATAAAGTACCAGGAATTGGGGCCAGAGCGACAGTCCAGCGGGTAGGGCATTTGCCTTGCACACGGCCGGCCCATGCTGGCCCGGGTTCAATTCTCCGGCATCCCATATGGTCCCCAGAGCACCGCCAGGAGTAATTCCTGAGTGCAGAGCCAGGAGAAACCCCTTAGCATTGCCGGGTGTGACCCAAAGAGGCAAAAATAAATAAATAAATAAATAAAAAATAAAGTACCAGGAATTGAACCCAGGGCTCCAGAAAGCAAAGTATATACTTTCTGGCTGGATGAATCACTCACTTAAATATTTTTAATTGAGTCACCATGAGATATACAGTTACAAAGTTGATCATGATTGAGTTTCAGTCATATAATGTTCCAACGCCCCTCCCTTCACCAGTGCACATTTCCCACTACCAATATTCCCAGTTTCCCCGGCTCTTTCCCTGCAGCCTACCTTTATAGCAGACACTATTATCCCCTCCCTCTCCCTCTCTGCCCCTCTCTCTCTTTCATTTTTATTTTAGGCACTGTGGTTACCTCTTTTTTCACTACTCAATTTTTTGTCCATGGTAATCATTTCTAACTGTCATTGTCATAGTGGTCCCTTCTCTAACTGCATTCCTAACTGCACCCCCCTCTCCCCATTTGTGGGAAATCAGTGCTCCTGGACCTTCTTTCTGCTGTCTCTGGGTATTATTCACTTATATATAAATATATAATATATGTATGTATAATATCACTGTCTCACTGTCACTGTCTTCCTGTATATCATCGATTTGCTCAAGCGGGTACTAGTAACATCTCAATACGTCCTGTCACATGTGAGATAGCCCAAGGGCATCATTCTGCTCCAGGAACATAAAGAGCCTCAAACCATTCCATCAGGTCATGGAAATGAGGTCTATAATTGTTACTGGTATTTGGCATGTCAAATACGACATGGGTAGCTTGCCAGGCTCTGCTGTGTGGGTGGGATACATATGTATAATATATGTACACAATATACACTCATATTAAATGCTCAATATATATGAGTTACACATATAAATAACTCATAACACACATAAGTTATACACACATAAATATATATATATTATACACACATATTGTATGTTTAACCCAGTACATCAAGATCTTCATGAGCTGTATTATGGATTCACAACCAGGATTTCACCATTCTACAAGGAAGTGACCATTGATGTCAAAAGAGGGGTTCGGCAGGGGTGATACCATTTCACCGAAACTCTTCAGCGCCACCCTCGAGAATGTCATGCGACAATTAGAATGAGAATAAATGGGAGTGAAGATAGAAGTTCAGCAACTACACCGCCTCCACTTTGCTGATGACATTGTTCTAATAACACCAAACATTAGCCAAGCAGCACAAATGCTGGCTGATTTAGAACAAGAATGTGGAAAGATAGGTCTACAGCTGAATCTCAACAAAACAATATTCATGAAAACTGAACTAGTTCTAGAGGCCCCATTCACTCTCAATGGAACAAACATCTCTGAATGCAGCAATTATGTGTATCTAGGTCGAGAAATCAGCATGATGAACTACCTAAAACCTGAGCTGTGCAGGAAGAAGAGAGGCATGGAATGCCTTCTCTCAAGAGCATCGAAGAAATAGGTAAAAGGACAAAGAACCTCCGGCTCACTCCACATCTCTTCGACTCCACCATTCTCCCTGCATTAACATATGCCTCAGAGACCTGGCCCTACAAAGCAGGATGAGAATGCTATTCAGGACGATATCAGGCCTCACTCAAATGAGAGAAGGAATCCGGAGTTCCAACCTCGTCAATGATCCAGAGTCAGGACACTGTTTCATTTGCCAAGGCATCAAAATCAGATGGGCTGGACATGCAATACGATTTGGAGAAGACCACTGGACTAGAGCCATTACCGACTGGATCCCATGGGACATCAAAAGATCACATGGCCACCCACCTACAAGATGTCCATACTTCTTGGTCAAGACCCTGAATGAACGGTTTGAGGCTTTTCATATTCCTGAAACAAGCAGATGCCATTGGGCTACACTGGCATGTGATAGGGTCAAATGGAAATGTTACTGGAGCCCACTCAAGCAAACTGAAGAATAACGGGATGTCAAGTGATCAAGTGATATTATGTGCAATAAATATACACATACATATATAATGTGAATACTACCCAGAGACACATACATGTGTATATATAATATACATACATATTATATATGTATATATTATATCTTGTAAATGAGTGCAATCATTCTGTTTGTCCCTCTCCCTCTCGCTGATTTCATTCAGCAGGATACTGTGCAGGTCCATCCATGTATAAGCAAATGCCATGACTTTATTTTTCCTAACAGCTGCATAGTGTTCCATTACATAGATGAACCATTGTTTCTTTATCCATTCATCAGTTCTCAGGAATTTGAGTTATTTCCAGAATCTGGCTATTGTGAATAGTGCTGCAATGAACATAGGAGTGCAGTTGGCTTTTCTGAATTTTGTTTTTGGGTCACTGGGGTATACACCCAGGAGTGGTATTGCTGGGTTATAAAGAAGCTCAAAGTCTAGTTATTTGAGGAATGTCCATATTGTTTTCCAGAAAGACTGGACCTGGCATTCCTGGCAGAAGTGAACGAGAGTCCCTTTCTCCCCCACATCTATGCTAGTACTGGTGGTTCTTTTTGATGTGTTCCAGTCTCTGCGCTCTGAGATCATGCCCAATCTCTTGTTTGATAAGAATTGCCTTGCTGCAGAAGTATGGCCATTTACATGTATTATTTCTGAAGGATAATCCTGAATATGGAATACAGACATCAAAGATAACAAAAAACAAAGCCTCGTTCTTTTTTAATTGAATCACATGTAATAAAACTTTACAAAACTGTTCATGATCAGGTTTCAGTCATACAGTGTCTGCCACTGCCATTTTGCTGCACAATTCAAAATTTTCTAATAGGTATCACAGATTAAGCAAATAAACTCACTTGTATTCCCGTTGATCAATCAATTTGCTTGAGCAGGCACCAGTAACATCTCCATACGTCCTATCACATGCTAGTGTAGCCCAAGTGAATCTACTAGCTCCAGGAATATAAAAAGCCTCAAACCATTCCTTCATATCATGTGAATGAGGTCTATAATTGTTACGGGTATTTGGTATATCAAATATGACATGACTGTGATCAGAAGAGATGATCACAGCACGGCTCTCAGCGGCTGCTTGTTCATCAATAAGTGCTTTCGAGATTAGAGGTGACTACAAGCAAATAAATAATATATTTAATACATAAATCACATATTTAATAACATAAGTAAATGGAGATGTGGTTATTTCCAGATTGATACAAATATCTCTATACTACAATTTGAGGACCAGAGTAGTCTTCTGATAGGAAACAGGACGTAGAATAATTCGAAACTTTGGTAGGATCTGAAAAACATCTTTCAATTGTATATGTTCTAAGCCTCATACAGTTTCTGGGTACAGGCATTTTTATTGTTTCCTTTGGAAAATGGTCTTCCTCCATTCTTTGGCTTGACATGGGCTTTAGAGAACAGCTCATGGTGCTGACAGAGCTGCTGTGGTTCCAATTCCTGGTTCCAGCACCTACAGAGAATAAGAGACAACATTTCTGGGCTGTTAGTCTAGGGGGTAGATTTATAGATGTGTCAGGGCTGATGAAGAAAAGGGGGGCAGCACCCCCCACAGAGGGCCTCAGACCCAAGGGACCTTTAAGGACACGTTATTGAGAAAATCTGAATTCATACAGCAAAAATTGTAAATTCCAAGAGTTTTTAAATGGTTTATTTTGTAACCTTAAGATATTTTAAAATTTAAGAGGGCAGGAGGTTGAATTTGGAATTTATATTGAAATACTAGTAGGAATGAAAACTTTGCTGTTGTATGTTGAATTTTCTCTTTGAATGTGTTTTCTTAATTCTTAGCCTATGAAATAGTAGGCACTAAACTTTAAAAGTGAGTGATTCTTGTATTAGTCTTGGACTCATTCATAATCAGATATGAGATTTCGGGGATACTGACTTTGAAAACAGTGACTCATGCAAATAAGAGACAAACTATTCTTGGGACTGTGAGAACTCACTGAGAAGTGCTTACCACTTGTATCTCAGTGATCACCATGAACCTTCATGATGCTTCACCAGAACCTGGGGTCTCAGATATGGGTCTTGTGGTCAGACTGGTTTAATGAAGTAGATAGTCAGGTAGGGGAGCCCTGTTGCAATATCTTTGGAAAATCATAAAAACAGAATATAATTAAGGTTAGCAAGATAGCATAGCATAGCAGGTAGGGCTTGCACAGAGCCGACCTAGGGTTGATCCCCAGGATCCAATATGGTTTCCCTAGACCGTACCAGTAGTGATTCCTGATTGCAGAGCCAGGACTAAGCCCTGAGCAGCACCAAGTGTGCCTGCTCCTGTTCCTCTCTGTCCCTCCCCAAATAGGATAAGATCAAAAAGAGTAATTCCTGCTTCTTTCCCCCAAATTCCAAGTGTGAACTGTTTTGGGGGATGATTCTCCAGGAACAATGACCTCACTGGACTCTGTACAATGGCAGCACAAGTGTAAACCTTGGCTGAGGAGATGCTTCTCCAAAACTAGACTTGGATAAGACCAAATGGAGTTTTGAAGTCCTTTCCCCTAACAATGTTATAGCAATGGACTACCAAATTTTCCAGACCAGGAAAGTTTTGGAGAAAGGCTGATAAACAGACTTAAAAATCAAGTGTGGTGTGCTTTGTTCAGGGACTTTCCAACACTGCTCTATTCTGGATGTTAAACTTTTTTTCCCTTTATGGCACTGCATAATTTTTTAATTTATTTTTTTATTTAAACACCATGATTTACAGATTTATTTGCAGTACACTTGTCACAAACATTCATTGTTCAACACCAGTCCCACCACCAGTGGACTCCTGCTGCCCCAAATAATACACCCCCAACCATTTCCTATCCCCACACAGGCCTCATAGCTGCCTGTAATAGCATTGATCATTGCAACATATATACGTATATATGTATATATATGTATGTAGTATATATATATATATATATGAAAGGTCCTGGCATAGACCTGATGCTCAACTGGATGGTTTTGTTAACATGTCGTATGGCCACTTTGCAGCGTGCCACAGGAAGAAGCTTTAGCAGTTGTGTCTCTGGTCATTCTTCCTGGAGTACTATCAGTCCTGATTCATGGTTGGCTGTGAATGGCATCTCGAAGCTCATAGTCATGTCCACTGGGTCATTGGAGGTGGGGATGAGGAGAGTCCCCTCAATCCCCCTGCTCCAAAACCAGTTAAGCGTGCCCATGGTAACCTGTGTGCTTGCTGGTCCTAGAAGTGATGATGAAACTGGTCAGGGAAAGAACCAGTTTCCCCTTCTCTTTGATTCGTGGACTGCTTCTCCACAGGCAGGATCTGTAGCAGTTGTGCGTGTTGTCATTCTCTCGGTGTTATTGATCATTCCTGGTACCTGGTTGGTTGTAGATGAGGTCTGCAAGGCTGTAGTCAATACCCACTGGGTCATTGGAGGTTGGGGTATGAGGAGAGGGGCCTCGATCCCCACTTGAAGCCCAACTGGCACACCTACAGCAACCTAGAAGGGATAGTAAAGCTGGCCAGGGACGGAGCCAGCTTCCCCCTTTCTTTTGCTTCCTGGGCAACTCTCTGTAGGCAGGAGCTGTAGCAGCTGTGGGTCATTCTCCCAGGTTACTGATCAGTTCTGGTACTTGGTTGCTTGTAGATGACGTCTGCAAGGCTCCTGGTCACGCCCACTGGGTCATTGGAGATGGTGGGGGATGAGGGGGGGGGTCTCAATCCTTCCTTCAAGCCGGGCTGGCAGGCTCACTAAAACTCATGTGTTTGGTGGTCCTAGAAGTGATGATGAAACTGGCCAGAGAGAGAACCAGTTTGCCCCTCATTTTGCTTCCTGGACAGCTCTCCGCAGACAGGATCTGTAGCAGAGGTGCGTGTGGTCATTGTTCCGGACTACTGATCACTCCTAGTACCCAGTCAGTTGTAAATGACGTCTGCAAGACTCGTAGTCATGCCCACTGGGTCATTGGAGGTGAGGGGGCTGGGGAGGGGGCCTCAATCCGCCCTCTAAGCCCAAGAAGCTTGCCCAAAACAACCTCAATGTTTTGCTGGCCCAGGGAAGCAATAGTGAAGCTAGCCGGGGACAGAGACAGCTTCACCCTATCTTTGCTTCCTGGGAAGCTCTCCTCAAGTAGCAGCTATGGCACACTGCAATTTTGGGGGATCATTTACAACCCAACCGTTGGGCATATGTAACTCTCATCTTTTTATTACAATTAAAAAGTTCATATTTGGGTTTTGGTCATACAGTGTTCCAGCACCCATCCCCTCCACCAGTGCCCATCTCCCACCACCAACATCCCCGGTTCCCTCCCCCCTCCCCCAGCCCTCCTCCATGGCAGGTTCTTTATTTCTTTTCCCTTTCTCTCTCTTTCTCTTTTCCTTCCCTTCCAGACTATGGATTACAGAACATACATTAAAAGGGTTGTCATGTGTATCTTTTTGCCTCTATTTAATGCTCAGTTCTAGGTTGGCATTAGTACCCTCGACAATTGTTAGCACACTGTTCCATTTTCTGTCTTACCTAGCCTCTGACTCCCACACGTTTGTGATAATTTCCACCTTTGACAAGACCTCCTGATATATGTTTCACTTGACCTTGGATATTGGTATCATAATATGTACATATATATTTATGCCATGCAAATAAATGCAGTCATTCTGTATCTGTCTCTCTCCTTCTGGCTAATTTCGCTCAACATAATCTTCTCCATGTCCATCCATTTATAGGCAAATTTTATAACTTCATTTTTCCTAACAGCTGCATAGTATTCCATTGTGTAGATGTACCAAAGCTTCTTTATCCAGTCATCGATTCTCGGGCACTCTGGTTGCTTCCAGATTCTGGCTATTGTGAATAATGCTGCTATGAACATAAAAAAGTAGGGATTGGTGTTTCCGCTGCGTATTTTTTGGCTTCCCCAGAGTAGATTCCCAGGAGTGGTATGGCTGGGTCAAATGGGAGTTCAATTTCTAGTCTTTGGAGGAATGTCCATATTGTTTTCCAGAAAGGCTGTACCAGCCGGCATTCCCACCAACAATGGATGAGTGTCCCCCTTTTCCCCACATCCACGCCAGCACTTGTTGTTCTTGCTCTTTTGAATATGTGCCAGTCTCTGTGGTGTAAAGTGGTATCTCATTGTTGTTTTGATTTGCATCTCTCTGATGATTAGTGATGATGAGCATTTTTCATATGTTTTTTTGGCCATTCGAATTTCTTCCCTTGCTGAAGTTTCTGTTCATTTCTTCTCCCCATTTTTTGATGGGGTTGTTTGTTTTCTTCTTGTAAAGTTCTACCAGTGCCTGATATATCCTGGATATTAACCCCTTATCAGATGGGTATTGGGTGAATATTCTTTCCCATTCTGTGGACTGCTTTTTTATCTTAGTCACTGTTTCTTTTGAGGTGCAGAAGCTTTTTTAGTTTCATGTAGTCCCATATGTTTATCTTTTCTTCTAGTTTGCTTTGTTAGTGATGTTTCACCTTTGAAGATGCCTTTAGCTTCAATGTCGTGGAGGGTTTTTCCTATATTTTTCTTCAATGTACTTTATGGATTCAAGTCTGATATTGAGATCTTTAATCCATTTTGATCTGATTTTTGTGCATGGTGTTAGACACAGGTCCAAATTCATTTTTTTTACATGTTGCTGCCCAGTTTTCCCAACACCACTTGTTGAAGAGGCTTTCCTTACTCCATTTTAGACTCTTTGCACCTTTATCAAAGATTAAATGATCATGTGTTTGAGGTTGGGTGTCCAGGATACTCAATTCTATTCCATAGGTCCACAGGTCTGTTTTTATTCCAATACCATGCTGTTTTAATTACTACTGCCTTGTAGTACAGTTTGAAGTTGGGAAAGGTGATGCCTCCCATCTTCTTTTCCCCAGGATTGCTTTAGCTATCCTTGGGGTTTATTGTTCCATACAAATTTCTAGGAGCGTTTGGTCAATTTCTTTGAAGAATGTCATGGGTACCCTTATAGGGACTGCATTGAATCTGTACAGAGCTCTAGGGAGTATTACCATTTTGACAATGTTGATTCTCCCCATCCATGAGCAGGGAATATGTTTCCATTTCCTTGTGTCCTCTTTTATCTCTTGGAGCAGTGTCTTGTAGTTTTCTTTGTACAGGTCCTTAACACACTTGGTTAAGTTGATCCCTAGGTATTTGATTTTCTGTGGCACAATTGTGAATGGAATCGTTTCCTTAATATCCCTTTCTTCTCTTTCGTTATTTGTATATAGAAAAGCCACTGACTTTTGGGTGTTGATTTTGTATCCTGCCACTCTACTATATGTGTCTATTGTTTCTAGGAGTTTTTTGGTAGAGAGTTTAGGGTTCTCTAGGTATAATATCATGTCATCTGCAAATAATGATAAGCTTGACTTCTTCCTTGCCTATCTGGATGCCCTTGATGTTCCTTTTCTTTTCTGATTGCTATGGCAAGTACTTCTAGTACTATATTGAATAAAAGAGGTGAGATGGGCAACCTTTTTCTTGCTCCCTGATCTCCGGGGGAGAGGCTTTCAGCTTTTCCCCATTGAGAATGATGTTCTGGCTGTGGGCTTTATGGTAGATGGTTGTAACTATCTTGAGAAAAGTCCCTTCAATTCCCATTTCCTGGAGGGTTTTATTCATGAATGGGTGCTGGATCTTTGTCAAATGCTTTCTCTGCGTCTATTGATAGGATCATATGGTTTTTATTTTTTCTCTTTTTGGATTTCCTGTTTGATTTCTTCGCTACCCCGCCCATTGGTTGTTCAGCAGTGAACTGTTCTTTCCAGGTGTTTGGTTTGACTTTCCCGTTTCTGTGTATGGTTAACTTCCCATTTTCAGTTCATCATGGTGTGAAAAGTAGTGGACACAATTTCTATCTATTTTATTTTTATTGAGGTATGCTTTGTGACTCAGCAGGTGGTCTGTCTTGGAAAATGTTCCATGCTCACTGGAGAAAAA
>JAJIBD010036089.1:0-14494 GCA_021461705.1 Cryptotis parvus
ATGATGTTCTCTATTGGGCTTGAAGTAGATTGCTCTGATTATATTGAGAGGGTTCCTTCAATTCCCCATTTCGAGAAGGTTTTTATCATGAGTATGTGTTGGTTCTTGTCAAATGCCTTCTCTGCATCTATTAATGTGATCATATCGGTTTTATTTTCTTCTTGTTGATATTGTGTATGGTTAATTGGCTTGTAGATGTTGGACCATCTTGCAGACCCAGAATGAATCACTTGGTCATAGTGTATAATCTTTTTGATGACTCTTTAGATCCTATTTGCTAGTATTTTATTGATCTTAGCATCTGTGTTCATCAGGGGAGATTGGTCTGTAGTTCCTATTGTGACATCTCTGTCTGCTTTGAGTATCAAGGAGATATGTGCCTCATAGAAGCTATTTGAGAGTGTTTCTGTTTCTTTAATTTCCCGAAAAGAGCTTGAAAAAGACTGAGTTCCTCTTTAAATGTTTGGTAGAAATTCACTAGTGAATCCATCTGGACCTGGCTTTTGTGTTTGAGTAGTCTTTTGATTACTGATTCCATCACTCTCAATGTGATGAATTTGTTGCCCAAAGTATTCCAAATCTTCTTGTTGTAGCCTCTGAGGGATAGGAATTCAGGAATTTATCCATTCTTCTAATTCTTTTGTTTCTTGGCATAAAGACTCATGCGCAATCTCCCCTGATATTTGAATTTCAATGGTTTCTATTATTGTGATGCCCCGCACCAAAATCTGATTCTATTTATTGGGTTCTCTTTTTTTCCTTTTCTTACGGAAGATGCTTCAGTGGTTTGTCGAATTTTGTTCATTTTTTCAATGAACCAGCTCTAATTCTTTTGATCTTCTTGATTTTTTTGGGGAGAGTCTATCTCATTGATTTACACTCTAAGTTTAATTATTTCTTTCTTTCTGCCTGGGTTGGTCTCCTTTTACAGTAGCTTTCTAAGATCTTAAGTTGTGAAGTCCAGACTGTTTATGACTTTGCAATTTCCTTTACAATTTCCTTCTTTGATCTTGCCACTCAAAATTTTGTCTCTATCTATGGCATACATTATTTTGACTAGGATATGTCTTGGAGTCTTTCTGTTGGGGGGGTCTCTTCTTGCAGGTATCCTTCCACAGGCTGTAGATCTGGATGCCTTCATCCCTTTAACTCTGGGAACTTTTCATCAAGGATTATTTTTAACTGTTCTTATTTCCTTGGGGTTGCTTTCCTGTCCCTCTGGATCTGGTAGATTCTTATCATTCATTCCTCCAAGTTCATCCCAATGTTCTCTGTTCTGCTGCTGATCCATTTTCTGGTCTTTTTCTCATCTTGTGTATTTGCCTGAAGTGCTCTGCAGCGCATCCTCAGTTTCACTGACTCTCTCTTCCTCTGCTCTCATCCTGCTGTTGAGAGGCCTAATGTGCTTGTCATTTCATCTACTGAGTTTTTAGTATTGATATTTCTATTTGCATTGTTCTCATTGCTGCTCTCATTCCTCCCATAATTTATTGACTGCTTCATTTAGGTTCTCCTATGTTTTATTGGACATCTGTTCCATTTTTCATTGAGCTAGACATTAAACATCCTCACCATTTCTTCTCAGATTCTTTGTCAGAGATATTATGTACGTCTGAATTCTTTTTAGGGTTTCAGGGTTAGTTTTCTTCATCTATTCTTAAGCTGGGGATCTGGCCTTGTTTGTTATCCCAATGGTGCTGTGGTGGTCAGGGATGGATTCTTCTGGGAGTACTATTTCTTTCTCACTGTATGCTACCGCTATGGTGCTCAGCAGAAAGGTGTTCTCCTTTCTATTCTTTGAGAATATTACCTTTCCCTTGGTGTTGATTTCTTGCTCTTTTTATTATTGTAAGAAGAGAGTGCCTGATGGAAGACAACCTGGCGTGAGGGCTGGAAGTGTCCCGTTTACTTCTGCTTACTCTCCCGGACTTCTTGGGGTTGTAGTTTCGCTTTCCTGCAGAGGCTAGGCTACACCACTTCCCCATGCTGGCCAGCCAGCCACTCCCCAAAGGAGTACCCTGAGAGTGGGAGGCAAAACCATTGCGAGGATTCAATGTGTCCTATTTCCTTCGCTTCCACTCCGGATTTCTGGGGGCTGTAGATGGATTTTTGACAGAGCCCAGGACTCTACCACTTCCCAGCGCATCCGCCCCGACCAGTCAACTGACCAAACACTCTTGAAATTCATATGGAACAATAAACCCCATGAATAGCCACATCAATCCTGAAATTTAGATGAATCCATCCTTGGGAAAATTAGATAGGGCATCACAGTTCTCAACTTCCAAGGTGTACTACAAAGTGGTAGTTATTAAAACAGTGTATATTAGAGTAAAAAGAGACATGGACCTATGGAATAGAGTTGAGTATACTGACACACATGCCGCTATATACGATAATTTAATCTTTAGTAAAGGAGAAAAAATATGAAATAAAGACAGAAGCCTCTACAACACATTGGTTCTGGGAAACTGGGCAGCTATGGCTTGTGAAAATGAACTCAGACCTCTGTCTAATGCTGTGCACGAAAGTCAAAAAAAAATAGATTAAGATTTCAATACCATACCTGAATCCATAAAGTATAGATACTTTGTGGTTTTGAAAATCATAGGTAAAAATACACAAAGCTACATGATGCTACATGAAATTGGAAGCTAAAGGCATCTTAGGATGAAACACCACTTGAAAGAAAGGAGAAGAAAAAAATAAACGCAGGAGTACTTATCGCGTATCCACTTCTCTTCCGTTGTTCATCAATTTGTTTGAGCAGGTACCAGTAACATCTCCGTACAACCTGTCGCATGCTAGTGTAGCCCAAGGGCATCCGGTCGCCTCAGGAACATGAAAGGCCTCAAACCATTCCTTCAGGTCATGGAAAAGGAGGTCTATAATTGTTAATGGTTTTTGGCATATCAAATATAAGGGTAGCTTGCCAGGCTCTGCCCTGCAAAGGTGGGATACTGTTGTAATACCCTCTCATCTCTCATGCATTTATTATTGAACAGAGCAGGTTAATAAAAAAATATGGTCTAAAATACCCAATGAAACCATGTGATTATCATTTAGTGATGATACCTATTTGAAAGCTAAAACAATATTTTTGACTTTGGCCCTGCGCGATTGCTGTTTCAGGATGGCTTCAGCAGTGCTGGGGTTATGAAACTAAAAGACTTCACCTTGCACCTCAAAAATAGTTACCAAGATACAAAGAAGGCCACAATGTGGGAGAATATTCACCCAATGCCCATCTGTTAGAGGGTAATATCCATGATATATAAAGGCACTGTGGAGATCTTTTACATAAGAAGAAAATAGTCAACCCCATCAAAAATGGGGAGAAGAAAGGAATTTCCAAAAATAAGAAATTCGAATGACCAAAGAGGCGCTATGAAAATGCTCATCATCATTAATCATCAAGGAGATGCAAAATCAAAACAACAGTGAGCTATAATTCCACACCACAAGACTGGCACATATCCAAGAGCAAGAACTTCCCAGTGTTGGCATGGATGTGGGAGAATGTATCCAGTGTTGGCGGGAATGTCAATTGGTACAGCCCTTTTGGAAAACACTATGGACATTCCCCAAAAACTAGAACTTTAGCTCCCATTTGACCCGTAAAACTGTTCCTTGGAATATATCCGGGAACCCAAAAATACACAGCAAAAACAACATCTGCACTTCTACGTTCAGCAGCACTATACACAATAGCTAGAATATGGAAACAACCTGATGCCTGAGAACAGATGACTGGATAAAGAAACTGGTACGTCTACACAATGGAATACTATGCCTCTCTTAGGAAAAATGAAGCTTTGAAATTTTCCCTATAGCTGGATAAGCAAGGAGAATATGTTGGAGTGAAATCAGCCAGAAGGAAATGGACAGATATAGAATGACTGCATTCATTTGTCCAATATAAAAATAGTATGATACTAATATCCATAGTCCGGAAAATCAAGAACCAGGAGGAATTTCAGTGCTTGAATCTACCACAAGTGTTTAGGGAGTCAGTGGGTAGTATAGATAAGGGATCAGAGTTGTAAATAATTGTTGGAAATGGCAATTCCAGCCTAGAATCAAGTATTGAATGTAGGCAAGGTACAAATAAAGATAACCTCTAAATTTATGTATTGAAAGCCACAATGTATGAGAGAAGGGGAAGAGAGAGAGAGGGAAAGGAGAGGAGGAGAGAGGAGCAAGTAGAGTAAATAATCTACCCTTATTTCTGGGCTAGAGATTGTCCATCTTATCTTGCATATGATTAACCCTGGAACAAATCTCGGCACTTCAATTGTCTCCTGAGAAAAGCAGGAGGATCCTGAGATTGAACACTGCTGCGTGATGCCCAAACAAACAAACCTAAATTGTTAGTAGAAATATAAACTGATGCAACTTCTATGGAAGGAGAATAGAGATTTCTGAAAAGAACAACTATGAAATTCAACTCCTCAGTCAAAGAAGCATAATCCAAAAAAGATCATTGTGACTGTACTTACATTTCCCATCCTATGGAAATTACCCAGCTGCCCAACAGTTGATGAGAGAGTATAGTTGCTCTGGTCTGACAGGTAATGAAATACTTCTCAGGTCTAAGATAAAAGTGCTGCTTCTCCCCCTATAACATGGATGGAACTGCAGGAGTTATGCGGGCGGAAGTAGATAATTTTACTCATATGGGAAATTTCAATTATACACGTAAAGAAAGAAATAAGGGAATAGGAAATGTCCAATGAGAACAAGCTCTTAGATTTTGAGGCTACAGAATTGAGGTTACTAAGGTGAGCAGTGAACTGTGGAGAGGTAGGATGCTTACAGTATGGTGGGGCATGGTATAGCAACACTGGACTCCTAAAGTGTATACATATTTAAAAGCCTTGTAAATCAATGGCATCCCATTATAGAACACATTTTTAAAAATGGTTTCTAAGATATTGGTATCATAAAGTACCAGGAATTGGGGCCAGAGCGATAGTCCAGCGGGTAGGGCATTTGCCTTGCACACGGCCGGCCCATGCTGGCCTGGGTTCAATCCCCGGCATCCCATATGGTCCCCAGAGCACCGCCAGGAGTAATTCCTGATTGCAGAGCCAGGAGAAACTCCTTAGCATTGCAATGGTGACCCAAAGAGGCAAAAATAAATAAATAAATAAATAATAAAGTACCAGGAATTGAACCCAGGGCTCCAGAAAGCAAAGTATATACCTCTGGCTGGATGAATCACTCACTCTAAATATTTTTAATTGAGTCACCATGAGATATACAGTTACAAAGTAAGCACGATTGAGTTTCAGACATATAATGTTCACATGCGCCTCCCCTTCACCAGTGCACATTTCCCACTACCATATTCCCAGTTTCCCCGCCTCTTCTCCTGCAGCCTACCTTCATAGCAATTTCACTATTATCCTCCCCTCTCCCTCTCTGTCTCTCTCTTTCATTTTTATTTTAGGCACTGTGGTTACCTCTTTTTCACTACTCAATTTTTTTGTCCATGGTAATCATTTCTAACTGTCATTGTCATAGTGGTCCCTTCTCTAACTGCATTCCCTAACTGCACCCCTCTCCCCATTTGGAAATCAGTGCTCCTGGACCTTCTTTCTGCTGTCTCTGGGTATTATTCACTTATATATAAATATATAATATATGTATGTATAATATCACTGTCTCACTGTCACTGTCTTCCTGTATATCATCGATTTGCTCAAGCGGGTACTAGTAACATCTCAATACGTCCTGTCACATGTGAGATAGCCCAAGGGCATCATTCTGCTCCAGGAACATAAAGAGCCTCAAACCATTCCATCAGGTCATGGAAATGAGGTCTATAATTGTTACTGGTATTTGGCATGTCAAATACGACATGGGTAGCTTGCCAGGCTCTGCTGTGTGGGTGGGATACATATGTATAATATATGTACACAATATACACTCATATTAAATGCTCAATATATATGAGTTACACATATAAATAACTCATAACACACATAAGTTATACACACATAAATATATATATATTATACACACATATTATATATTTAACCCAGTACATCAAGATCTTCATGAGCTGTATTATGGATTCACAACCAGGATTTCACCATTCTACAAAGGAAGTGACCATTGATGTCAAAAGGGGGTTCTGCAGGGGTGATACCATTTCACCGAAACTCTTCAGCGCCACCCTCGAGAATGTCATGCGACAATTAGAATGAGAATAAATGGGAGTGAAGATAGAAGTTCAGCAACTACACCCGCCTCCACTTTGCTGATGACATTGTTCTAATAACACCAAACATTAGCCAAGCAGCACAAATGCTGGCTGATTTAGAACAAGAATGTGGAAAGATAGGTCTACAGCTGAATCTCAACAAAACAATATTCATGAAAACTGAACTAGTTCTAGAGGCCCCATTCACTCTCAATGGAACAAACATCTCTGAATGCAGCAATTATGTGTATCTAGGTCGAGAAATCCAGCATGATGAACTACCTAAACCTGAGCTGTGCAGGAAGAAGAGAGAGGCATGGAATGCCTTCTCTCAGGAGCATTGAAGAAATAGGTAAAAGGACAAAGAACCTCCGGCTCACTCCACATCTCTTCTACTCCCACCATTCTCCCTGCATTAACATATGCCTCAGAGACCTGGGCCCTACAAAGCAGGATGAGAATGCTATTCAGGACGATATCAGGACTCACTCCAAATGGGAGAAGGAATCCGGAGTTCCAACCTCCGCCAATGATCCAGAGTCAGGACACTGTTTCATTTGCCAAGGCATCAAAATCAGATGGGCTGGACATGCAATACGATTTTGGAGAAGACCACTGGACTAGAGCCATTACCGACTGGATCCCATGGGACATCAAAAGATCACATGGCCACCCACCTACAAGATGTCCATACTTCTTGGTCAAGACCCTGAATGAACGGTTTGAGGCTTTTCATATTCCTGAAACAAGCAGATGCCATTGGGCTACACTGGCATGTGATAGGGTCAAATGGAAATGTTACTGGAGCCCACTCAAGCAAACTGAAGAATAACCGGATGTCAAGTGATCAAGTGATATTATGTGCAATAAATATACACATACATATATAATGTGAATACTACCCAGAGACACATACATGTGTATATATAATATACATACATATTATATATGTATATATTATATCTTGTAAATGAGTGCAATCATTCTGTTTGTCCCTCTCCCCTCGCTGATTTCATTCAGCAGGATACTGTGCAGGTCCATCCATGTATAAGCAAATGCCATGACTTTATTTTTTCCTAACAGCTGCATAGTGTTCCATTACATAGATGAACCATTGTTTCTTTATCCATTCATCAGTTCTCAGGAATTTGAGTTATTTCCAGAATCTGGCTATTGTGAATAGTGCTGCAATGAACATAGGAGTGCAGTTGGCTTTTCTGAATTTTGTTTTTGGGTCACTTGGGGTATACACCCCAGGAGTGGTATTGCTGGGTTATAAAGAAAGCTCAAAAGTCTAGTTATTTGAGGAATGTCCATATTGTTTTCCAGAAAGACTGGACCTGGCATTCCTGGCAGAAGTGAACGAGAGTCCCTTTCTCCCCACATCTATGCTAGTACTGGTGGTTCTTTTTGATGTGTTCCAGTCTCTGCGCTCTGAGATCATGCCCAATCTCTTGTTTGATAAGAATTGCCTTGCTGCAGAAGTATGGCCATTTACATGTATTATTTCTGAAGGATAATCCTGAATATGGAATACAGACATCAAAGATAACAAAAACAAAGCCTCGTTCTTTTTTAATTGAATCACATGTAATAAAACTTTACAAAACTGTTCATGATCAGGGTTTCAGTCATACAGTGTCTGCCACTGCCATTTTGCTGCACAATTCAAAATTTTCTAATAGGTATCACAGATTAAGCAAATAAACTCACTTGTATTCCCGTTGATCAATCAATTTGCTTGAGCAGGCACCAGTAACATCTCCATACGTCCTATCACATGCTAGTGTAGCCCAAGTGAATCTACTAGCTCCAGGAATATAAAAGCCTCAAACCATTCCTTCATATCATGTGAATGAGGGTCTATAATTGTTACGGGTATTTGGTATATCAAATATGACATGACTGTGATCAGAAGAGATGATCACCTTCTGACTCGTAGCGGCTGCTTGTTCATCAATAAGTGCTCGAGATTAGAGGTGACTACAAGCAAATAAATAATATATTTAATACATAAATCACATATTTAATAACATAAGTAAATGGAGATGTGGTTATTTCCAGATTGATACAAATATCTCTATACTACAATTTGAGGACCAAGAGTAGTCTTCTGATAGGAAACAGGCGTAGAATAATTTGAAACTTTGGTAGGATCTGAAAAACATCTTTCAATTGTATATGTTCCTAAGCCTCATACAGTTTCTGGGTACAGGCATTTTTATTGTTTCCTTTGGAAAATGGTCTTCCCTCCATTCTTTGGCTTGACATGGGCTTTAGAGAACAGCTCATGGTGCTGACAGAGCTGCTGTGGTTCCAATTCCTGGTTCCAGCACCTACAGAGAATAAGAGACAACATTTCTGGGCTGTTAGTCTAGGGGTAGATTTATAGATGTGTCAGGGCTGATGAAGAAAGAGCACTCCCCCACAGAGAGCCTCAGACCCAAGGGACCTTTAGGACACGTTATTGAGAAAATCTGAATTCATACACAGCAAAAATTGTAAATTCCAAGAGTTTTTTAAATGGTTTATTTTGTAACCTTAAGATATTTTAAAATTTAAGAGGGCAGGAGGTTGAATTTGGAATTTATATTGAAATACTAGTAGGAATAAACTTTGGTTGTATGTTGAATTTTCTCTTTGAATGTGTTTTTCTTAATTCTTAGCCTATGAAATAGTAGGCACTAAACTTGTAAAGTGAGTGATTCTTGTATTAGTCTTGGACTCATTCATAATCAGATATGAGATTTCGGGGATACTGACTTTGAAAACAGTGACTCATGCAAATAAGAGACAAACTATTCTTGGGACTGTGAGAACTCACTGAGAATTGCTTACCACTTGTATCTCAGTGATCACCATGAACCTTCATGATGCTTCACCAGAACCTGGGGTCTCAGATATGGGTCTTGTGGTCAGACTGGTTTAATGAAGTAGATAGTCAGGTAGGGGAGCCCTGTTGCAATATCTTTTGGAAAATCATAAAAACAGAATATAATTAAAGGTTAGCAAGATAGCATAGCATAGCAGGTAGGGCTTGCACAGAGCCGACCTAGGGTTGATCCCCAGGATCCAATATGGTTTCCCTAGACCGTACCAGTAGTGATTCCTGATTGCAGAGCCAGGACTAAGCCCTGAGCAGCACCAAGTGTGCCTGCTCCTGTTCCTCTCTGTCCCTCCCCCAAATAGGATAAGATCAAAGAGTAATTCCTGCTTCTTTCCCCAAATTCCAAGTGTGAACTGTTTTGGGGGATGATTCTCCAGGAACAATGACCTCACTGGACTCTGTACAGTGGCAGCACAAGTGTAAACCTTGGCTGAGGAGATGCTTCTCCAAAACTAGACTTGGATAAGACCAAATGGAGTTTGAAGTCCTTTCCCCTAACAATGTTATAGCAATGGACTACCAAATTTTCAGACCAGGAAAGTTTTTGGAGAAAGGCTGATAAACAGACTTAAAAATCAAGTGTGGTGTGCTTTGTTCAGGGACTTTCCAACACTGCTCTATTCTGGATGTTAAACTTTTTTTCCCTTTATGGCGCTGCATAATTTTTTAATTTATTTTTTATTTAAAACACCATGATTTACAGATTTATTTGCAGTACACTTGCCAAACATTCATTGTTCAACACCAGTCCCACCACCAGTGGACTCCTGCTGCCCCAAATAATACACTCCCCAACCATTCCTATCCCCACACAGGCCTCATAGCTGCCTGTAATAGCATTGATCATTTGCAACATATATACGTATATATGTATATGTGTATGTATATATATATATATATATATATGAAAGGTCCTGGCATAGACCTGATGCTCAACTGGATGGTTTTGTTAACATGTCGGTGGCCACTTTGCAGCGTGCCACAGGAAGAAGCTTTAGCAGTTGTGTCTCTGGTCATTCTTCCTGGAGTACTATCAGTCCTGATTCATGGTTGGCTGTGAATGGCATCTGCGAAGCTCATAGTCATGTCCACTGGGTCATTGGAGGTGGGGAGGAGGAGAGTCCTCAATCCCCTGCTCCAAACCAGTTAAGCGTGCCCATGGTAACCTGTGTGCTTGCTGGTCCTAGAAGTGATGATGAAACTGGTCAGGGGAAAGAACCAGTTTCCCCTTCTCTTTGATTCGTGGACTGCTCTCCACAGGCAGGATCTGTAGCAGTTGTGCGTGTTGTCATTCTCTCGGTGTTATTGATCATTCCTGGTACCTGGTTGGTTGTAGATGAGGTCTGCAAGGCTGTAGTCAATACCCACTGGGTCATTGGAGGTTGGGGTATGAGGAGAGGGCCTCGATCCCCACTTGAAGCCCAACTGGCACACCTACAGCAACCTAGAAGGGATAGTAAAGCTGGCCAGGGACGAGCCAGCTTCCCCCTTTCTTTGCTTCTGGGCAGCTCTCTGTAGGCAGGAGCTGTAGCAGCTGGGTCATTCCTCCCAGGTTACTGATCAGTTCTGGTACTTGGTTGCTTGTAGATGACGTCTGCAAGGCTCCTGGTCACGCCCACTGGGTCATTGGAGATGGGTGGGGATGAGGGAGGGGGTCTCAATCCTTTCCTTCAAGCCGGGCTGGCAGGCTCACTAAAACTCATGTGTTTGGTGGTCCTAGAAGTGATGATGAAACTGGCCAGAGAGAGAACCAGTTTGCCCCTCATTTTGCTTCCTGGACAGCTCTCCGCAGACAGGATCTGTAGCAGAGGTGCGTGTGGTCATTGTTCCGGACTACTGATCACTCCTAGTACCCAGTCAGTTGTAAATGACGTCTGCAAGACTCGTAGTCATGCCCACTGGGTCATTGGAGGTGAGGGGGCTAGGGGAGGGGCCTCAATCCGCCCCTCTAAGCCCAAGAAGCTTGCCCAAAACAACCTCAATGTTTTGCTGGCCCAGGGAAGCAATAGTGAAGCTAGCCGGGGACAGAGACAGCTTCACCCTATCTTTTGCTTCCTGGGAAGCTCTCCTCAAGTAGCAGCTATGGCACACTGCAATTTGGGGATCATTTACAACCCAACCGTTGGGCATATGTAACTCTCATCTTTTTATTACAATTACAAAGTTCATATTTGGGTTTTGGTCATACAGTGTTCCATCACCCATCCCTCCACCAGTGCCCATCTCCCACCACCAACATCCCCGGCTCCTCCCCCCCCCTCCCCAGCCCTCCTCCATGGCAGATTCTTTTATTTCTTTTCCCTTTCTCTCTCTTTCTCTTTTCCTTCCCTTCCAGACTATGGATTACAGAACATACATTAAAGGGTTGTCATGTGTATCTTTTTGCCTCTATTTAATGCTCTGTCTATGTTGGTATTAGTACCCTCGACAATTGTTAGCACACTGTTCCATTTTCTGTCTTACCTAGCCTCTGACTCCCACACGTTTGTGATAATTTCCACCTTTGACAAGACCTCCTGATATATGTTTCACTTGACCTTGGATATTGCTATCATAATATGTACATATATATTTATGCCATGCAAATAAATGCAGTCATTCTGTATCTGTCTCTCTCCTTCTGGCTAATTTCACTCAACATAATCTTCTCCATGTCCATCCCTTAATAGGCAAATTTTATAACTTCATTTTTTCCTAACAGCTGCATAGTATTCCATTGTGTAGCTGTACCAAAGCTTCTTTATCCAGTAATCGATTCTCAAGCACTCTGGTTGCTTCAAGATTCTGGCTATTGTGAATAATGCTGCTATGAACATAAAAGTAGGGATGGTATTTCCGCTGCATATTTTTGGCTTCCCAGAGTATATTCCCAGGAAAGGTATGGCTGGGTCAAATGGGAGCTCAATTTCTAGTCTTTGGAGGAATGTCCATATTGTTTTCCAGAAAGGCTGTACCAGCCAGCATTCCCACCAAAATGGATGAGTGTCCCCTTTTCCCCACATCCACGCCAGCACTTGTTGTTCTTGCTCTTTTGAATATGTGCCAGTCTCTGTGGTGTAAAATGATATCTCATTGTTGTTTTTATTTGCATCTCTCTGATGATTAGTGATGATGAGCATTTTTTCATATTTTTTGGCCATTCAAATTTCTTCCTTGTCGAAGTTTCTGTTCATTTCTTCTTCCCATTTTTTTGATGGGGCTGGTTGTTTTCTTCCTGTAAAGTTCTACCAGTGCCTTATATATGCTTGATTTTAACCCCTTATCAGATGGGTAGTGGGTGAATATTCTTTCCCATTCTGTGGAATGTCTTTTGTATCTTAGTCACTGTTTCTTTTTGAGGTGCAGAAGCTTTTTAAATTTCATGTAGTCCCATATGTTTATCTTTTCTTTTAGTTGCTTTGTTAGTGATGTTTCACCTTTCAAGATGCCTTTAGCTTCAATGTCATGGAGGGTTTTTCCTATATTTTCTTCAATGTACTTTATGGATTCAAGTCTGATATTGAGATCTTTAATCCATTTTGATCTGATTTTTGTGTATGGTGTTAGACACAGGTCCAAATTCATTTTTTTTTACATATTGCTGCCCAGTTTTCCCAACACCACTTGTTAAAGAGGCTTTCCCTTACTCCATTTTGGACTCTTTGCACCTTTATCAAAGATTAAATAATTGTGGGTTTGAGGTTGGGTGTCAGGATACTCAATTCTATTACATAGGTTCACAGGTCTGTTTTTATTTCAATACCATGCTGTATTAATTACTACTGTCTTGTAGTACACTTAGAAGTTGGGAAAGGTGATGCCTCCCATCTTCTTTTTCCCAAGGATTGCTTTAGCTATCCTTGGGTGTTTACTGTTCCATACAAATTTCTAGAGCGTTTGGTCAATTTCTTTGAAGAATGTCATGGGTACGCTTATAGGGACTGCATTGAATCTGTACAGAGCTTTAGGGAGTATTACCATTTTGACAATGTTGATTCTCCCTGATCCATAAGCAGGGAATGTGTTTCCATTTCCTTGTATTCTCTTTTATCTCTTGGAGAAAAACTGTCTTGTAGTTTTATTGGTAGAGGTCCTTAACACACTTGGTTAAGTTGATCCCTAGGTATTTGATTTTCTGTGGCACAATTGTGAATGAAATCGTTTCCTTAATATCCCTTTCTTCTCTTTCATTATTTGTATATAGAAAAGTCACTGACTTTTTTGGGTGTTGATTTTGTATCCTGCCACTCTACTATATGTGTCTATTGTTTTAGGAATTTTTGATAGAGAGTTTAGGGTTCTCTAGGTATAATATCATGTCATCTGCAAATAATGATAGCTTGACTTCTTCCTTGCCTATCTGGATGCCCTTGATGTTCTTTTCTTTTCTGATTGCTATGGCAAGTACTTCTAGTACTATATTGAATAAAAAGAGGTGAGAGTGGGCAACCTTATCTTGCCCCCTGATCTCGGGGAAGGCTTTCAACTTTTCCCCATTGAGAATGATGTTCGCTGTGGGTTTATGGTAGATGGTTGTAACTATCTTGAGAAAAGTCCCTTCAATTCCCATTTCCTGGAGGGTTTTATTCATGAATGGGTGCTGGATCTTGTCAAATGCTTTCTGCGTCTATTGATAGGATCATATGGTTTTTATTTTTTCTCTTTTGGATTTCCTGTTTGATTTCTTCTATGACCCATTGGTTGTTCAGCAGTGAACTGTTCTTTCCAGGTGTTTGGTTTGACTCCCGTTTCTGTGTATGGTTAACTTCCATTTTCAGTGCATCATGGTGTGAAAAGTAGTGGACACAATTTCTATCTATTTTATTTTTATTGAGGTATGCTTTGTGACTCAGCAGGTGGTCTGTCTTGGAAAATGTTCCATGCTCACTGGAAAAATGTGTATTCATTTTTTTTTTTTTTACGAAAAACCCTGCATATATCCACTAGCTCTCTTTGTTCCATTTCTTCCTTCAGGGCCAATATTTTCCTTGGTGAGTTTGAGTCTTGTTGAGCTATCCATTGTTGATAGAGCAGTATTAAAGTCTCCAACTATGATTGTGCTACTGTTAATATCTTTTTGGGGTCTCTTAGCGGTTGTTTTTAAGTATTTTGCTGGCCCCTCGTTGGGTGCATATATGTTTAGTAGTGTAATTTCTTCCTGTTGTACATTACCCCTTAATTAATAAATGGCCTTCATTTGTCCCTTCTAACCTTTTTCAGCCTGAATTCTATATTATCTGATACCTCATGACCACACCGTCCTTTCTGGAGCAGTTGTTTTCTTGGAAATGGTCTTCCAACCTTTGACTTTGTAACTCTCATCTTTAACTTTATAAGCGTTCTCTCTCTTCTCTCTTTCCTCTCTCATTTCTCTGAAAAGAATTTTTTTTTTCATTTATCATCTTTACATGATATTCTCT